>NQFO01000970.1:0-26810 GCA_003991265.1 Pseudoperonospora humuli
GAGGTGACGCCACACCTGAGCAACAGTGGTCTGGTCTGTGTAGTCGAGAAGAGGGCGTTTGTTCTCCAGACATGGAAGTGTGTGGAGATTAATCAGATGCCAAGCTTCCATCTGGATCTGTTTCAGCGCATGAACGCATCTCGTGTTGAAGAAGAAGGTCACGACAGACCGTGTTCAGTTGACACGAGACGGCGGAGTAGCCTTTACCTTGCTTGAAAGCGCTCTCTAAGACGGTGCCAGCAGATTTATGTCTCTTCGGCTTGCGCTCATCCTGTTCCATCTCCGTCGTCCTTTGTCTTGAGCTAAGGTCTTGATATGCGTTTGGCGGTGCAAATGGAAGAGTAAGTGAATGCCCATGCTTGTCACGACTCAAGGTGCATTTGCGGTAATTTTGCTGCCTGTGGACTTTGAATCGTCGGCTCGGAGTCGAACTTTTTCTCGGGAGGGACCCTCCGCGTACTCTTGATTTCTTCTCTGTTGAATCCATCGAGTGATTGCTAAGCACAACGAGTCGTCTCAGTACGAAGAGGCTTTCGATCTCAGTACGGACACAGCAGATATGAAGCAAGGACTGCAAACTCAAATTGGATCATCTTTTACCCAAAGTGAATGGCCTGATCCTATCATGGAACTTGATCGGATCATTGGATTCTCGAACAATTTCCCGCGCACGTTGCTTTGGCTTCCCGACGGCTCGGCATGCGTGTACACGAGTTCTTCGACGATCATTCTTCGAGAATTTTGCAGCAAAAGCACCACTTCAGAATTGCCCGAAGGTGGAGCTGCAGAGATCGACACAAGTACTAAAGCCATGAAAGGTTCTGTGAAAACTACAGGGTCTATCAGATCCTCTAGTCCCCAGCGTGAGCATTTCTTGTATGGTCATTCCGCTGCAGTTTGTGCTCTCGCTGTTACAGCTGATGCGAGTCTATTGGCATCAGCGGAAGTGCCGGAGAACTCCAAGCACAGCTGTGTCAGGATCTGGGATCTCGCAAGTCGTGGATGCATTACCGTCATCAAAGCTCATTCCAAAGGAACGCATGGACTTTGTTTCTCGTTGCCATCCAAGCGTCTTCTCCTCTGTGCTGTTGGCCGTGACGAATGCTCTCGCACGCAAATCTTCGTATGGGATTGCTCCTGCCTTCAACACACGAAGGAAAGGTCTCAATCAGGAGCAGTCATTAGTCTGTTAGCAAGACAAACGTCCGACTTCCCCATTGAGCGAATTGCCTTTTCCCCGTACGAGCAGCAAAATCCTTACCATCTCGTGTCATGTGGTCGCGAGAATGTCCGCTACTGGCGCGTGAACACCATTACAAGCCATCTCACGGGTTGTCCAGTTCTTCTGAACGAGTACTCACGTGGAACTTTGTTTACGGATATCGCCTTTGACACGTTTGTCGAGACACATCCATCGAACATCAATCGTGTGCGTCCGCTGTACGTAACATCCAGCGTAGGTACACTGCTAGCGATTGACTATGACTCAAAGCTCATCATCTGCGTGTACCAGCTCCACGATGCCAGTATCAATTGCCTGTCCGTGAATGAGGGATTTTGCGTCACTGGATCGGACGATTGTTATCTTCGAGTGTGGCCATTAGACTTTACCGACTTTTTCTTGGAAGCTCACCATGAAGCTGGCGTAAGCGCCTTGGATGTGTCAGCGGACGGAATGAAAGTGCTTGTCGGCAGTCGCAATAATGCTATAGGCGTCTTGGATATTGCCGATCAGCAATACGCAACTTTGTTGCGGTCTCACACAATGGCGATAACTGCAATGACTTCCGCACCTTGGGGGTCTCCGTTAACATCTTTGCTTATCAAAGATTTACGTCCAGGGAAAAGTGGTTCTCCAACGAGCAACCTTGTGACAGCTTCAAGTGATGGCACACTGCGAGTCTGGGATCCGTCGTCGGGACAGCAGCTTTTAGAGTTTGATATCCAGCAAGAGCGCGTGACAAGCCTCGTTGCATCCCCCGTTCAGAGTGGCATTGTAGTGGTAGGTTTTGCTTCAGGGTATATACGAATCTTTGACGTACATCGCGCGTCCGTGGAAGCCGAAGAAACCAATGACGATGGCGACAAGAGCGATGCACCATCCAGCATGCTCCACGAGTTTCGACAACACCAGAGTTCGATCTGTCACGTTGCATTCGATGCTGATTCACAGCATCTCTTTACATCAGGTGCAGGCAAAGAGTTGTGTCTGTATGATGCAAGACAGCACGAATGTTTGCCGCTCAAGATGTTGCTAGTAGACTTTGACCCGGACGATGGTCGCTTTGTCGTTAGTCACGACAAGAAATGGCTGGCTGTGGTTAGCGGTGACCGTCAAGATGTTGTGCTTCTCGATCCTTGCTCGCTGGACGTCGTGTCCAAGGTTCGACCACCCAAACAAGGACAAAGGGAGACGCTCAAACTTGCACGTTTCGTGCACACGTCCGTGAAATTGCTGGTTCTATCGGCAAGCGATCGGCTGCACATGTTTTCCTTACCAGAGAAGGCACTTTTGATGTCAATGCCGCTCTTCGGCCAAGCTGGAATCAGCGCTCTAGCAATGAGTGCAAATGCAAACTACATGGTCACTGGAAGCTCGGACGGCTCTCTATATGTCTGGAACTGGGACGACAAAGGTCGAAGCGATCGTATGCATCAGTCTTTTCTCGGTCATGCGGGCAAAGTCGACGAGTTGGTCTTTACGAACGATGGCAAACGTATTGTCTCTGCTGGTGAGTCCAATGCGATATACGTTTGGCGTTTCCATGGAGACACGTCTTGCTTCTCGCCGCGAGTAAAGTCTATCGACTTGTTGTCCACTAAACAGTTCAGCAATGAGAATGCTGACAAGGACTTGTTTCCATTCGAAAGTATTTCTCCTGCATCGTCCAAGCAAAAGTTCGAGTTGAGTCTGGAATCCGACGCTTTCTTGCTGCATTCAAGTACTGAATGTGATGAAGTTGACGCTGTGATAAGCAATAGAGCGAGTCGAGAAACAGTGGAGAGTGCTATCCCAACGATTGCTGTAAGAACCGGGAGTGACGTTTCTAACGAGCTTTCTCTCGCTGGTGTGTTTGGTGGATTTGACCCGTTAAACTTTGGCTGGTCGTCTTCAACCGGTGCTCTTCTCCGTACGACGCGTTCTCTCCTAGTTGTGGAAGACATTGCCTCGGGTCACCAAACTTTCTACGACGATTTCAACAGCGCTAAGACAGAGCAAAGCAATACGTCAGATGAGAATCTATTGGATAGCATTGTTCTACTGGAATTATCGCCGAGCGGCGAGAACGTTGCAATGGTTTCGTCTCGGTTTGACAACGTCGTTGTCCGGTCACTTGTTATCCGTGAGAAGAAACCCGAAGACATGAACGTGAACTCAATGCGGGACGCTGATCGAATCTTGATTGCACTTCCCGTGGCTACAAAAGCCGTCACATGTTTAGCCTTTTCGCGGCGCTCTCGTCAGACGCAGGTCGATGAGCTTCTTTGCATGGCGTGCGACATAGATACACTGCAGTGTGAGAAACAAAGTGCGGTGATCGTTGCGAGCACCACGCGGCAGTGTATCATTTGGTCGAAGATGAATTGTGGGGCAACCGAGTCGACAAACTTTCGACAGATTGTAGCGACAACGGACTCCGAGTTTTTACTGCTTTCCAGCACGCGTAGTAGTGTCTTCACGCTCACTGTTCATGACGATGAACCAAGCAACGGACCCAGCGCAGAACTTGAGGTGTTGATCAAGGCATTTCCGACTCCAGTCAAGCTCCTTAGTCTCTACAATGTCCAAGGCAGCATCAATCGACCGCGTTATGTCGTAGGTATCGACGACGACAGGTACTGCTACTTCTACGATCTTCAACACAGGACGTTTCTTGCAACCACACAGCTTTTGCTGCTCTCTTGCCATGGCAATGACCAAGCCGACGACAAGGTGAAGCCTATCGATTCATCAAAACGGACTGTTGACTTCATGGAGTGGGTGACCACCACTGGAAAGTCATTGCTAATCACAGGCTCTCGACGTGAAAACATCCTTTACGTCCATGGATTGCCAATGTCATCAACGAAACATTCTGCTCGAGTACAGGTGGATTGGAAACGTGTAGCACGAGCAGGTGTGTCCCTCATGTGCAAAATTACACTCGATGGAAGCGGTTTGCTACGCAGTCTTTCCGTTGATCCTGCTCGTGACATCGGCATCGCGACAAGTGACGATGGCACTGTCGTCCTTGTTCATTTTGGTGCATTGCCAGCAACAAAAGTACTGCGAGAGACATCATCGGCTCGTATTTCCAACGGCCTTCAATTCGAAGCTTCACACGCCATTTGGGCTCTCAGTGGAGCTGTGCTTTTGTCGAAATCGAGGAATGACAACGCTATCCGAGTTTGGCTGCCCGAGCTTATGAAGGAAGTTGCCTGCTTTCATGTTGACTCTGCTACCTGCACAAGCTTAGCAGTCAACCCTTTTTCGATAACCCCTGATGGCATTTCGCAGTCGATGTTCATGGCAGGATACAGCGATGGATCAGTACGAGTGGTTGATCTTTGTAAGATGCAGCTACTCGCACGATTCGAGCTCAGACCTTGGTCTGAAAAGTCTGCGCGTTTCGAAGGAAGATTCTGCGACCGGATTGTCTTTGTGGGTGTATCGACCGCTCTCGTAGTGACAAATGACAGCCGTGTCGTACTCTTGGACCTTTCCAGCGCATTGGAGTGCTCGAAGGAGGTCGAAAACACCAAAGGAACCAGCGTGCGCTCAACGCCACCGAAGCGAGCAACTTCTCGACAGCAAGCAAAAGCAAGCAAGGAGAAGTCGAGAACGCGTGCGACCAGGAACAACAAAAGCAATCGCGAGGTCACGTATCGAGAGTTGACGTTGGTGCCACCGGGCTACAACTGCTCAAACAGTGAGCAAGTGCAAGTGCAAGTGGGAGCCATCCAAGTGATGGAAACTGCGTGGAATGACGCACAGGTCCATCCGTTCCTCCTCGTATTGCTGTACACCGGTCCTGCCAGCTACGGGAAAGGAAGACGTGTGATCAAAGTCTTTGCAGATCCTCGAATGAGTCTCTCACGGGGAGAGGAGATTGCACCAACCGATGAGTGGATTTTCAACAATGCTCTCGATCTCGACCAGTCCGTAGCAGCGTTCATTCCATCTCCTTCCCCTGCATCTCTTCAAGTGTCGTATCTTTGCCTCATGCAGAACCAAGAAGCAGCTACAGAGTGGGGTTTAGCAATCCGTGACTGCATCCAGCAGCGCGTGGTTCAGCGTTTATCGTTTGACGCTCAAAATCCGCTCGAAATGCCCACCTTTCTCCACTGCACCCACACAGACTCAACACCTGACAACATGGCGACGACAACAATGTTACTAGTAGACGCATCTGGGCGAATGGCAGTCCTCGACCTCATTCAGCATCGTCTTACCCGTATCAGCTCGCAAACCGCTAACAACTTGCACCTTCGCTTCTCCTGCTTCACTCACAACAACAACAACAACATCCTCAAGCTCCTTCTGTCATCTACTACTCAGCTTGCAGTGGCTACACTTGCCGTGCACTAGCAACCACGACAAGAAGTTTCCAACACGTGACGTCAAAGACCTTTTTCTTTCCAACATTCGTCGTCCTAGTCTCTTACTTCTTCACTTCTCCGCAGTCCTCAATGACGACGTCCGAACGCGTAGCACCAGATTGACTGCCCTCTTCTTCCATGGCCTTGAGCACGTCGTGGCCTTCCGTCACGTGCCCAAACACAACGTGCGCCTGATCCAGCCAAGGGCAGTCCACAGTCGTCAGAAAGAACTGCGAGCCGTTGGTGTTAGGGCCTGCATTAGCCATGGACAAGACGCCTACGCCCTCGTGCTTGAGCGCAAACTTTTCATCGGCAAACTTGGCTCCGTAGATGGACTCACCGCCCGTGCCATTGCCGTGCGTAAAGTCGCCGCCTTGGCACATAAAGTTGGGGATAATACGGTGGAATTTGCTCCCCTTGTAGTGCAGCGGCTTGCCCGATTGCCCCACACCGGCCTCACCCGTGCACAGCTGGCGGAAGTTCTCGGCGGTCTTGGGCACGACGTCAGCGCGCAGTTCAAAGACCACGCGACCGCTCGACTTGCCACCGATCGAGATGTCAAAGAACACGTTTGGGTTCTGCTCACGGCTCGAGCTGAACAGAGCCACCGAGGCGGGCGACAGATACTTGCGCGCTGCGAAGAGCGTAGGTCGGGACAGCAACTTGACCAACATTTTGAATCCAATACTGAGTGGCTATGAATCTTGAAAGAGCAATGTTGTGTGGACCACACCTCAAGCAGCGACCGCATGGGCGCGGTTAGCAGGAGCGTCGCTAGTATGGAGCTTCTGTTAGGACCGTCGTAGCCCTCGAATCGCATCGACGCGAGTGAATGTCTGTTTGTTACTTTCGCGGTTTACAGATAGACGACTTTTGAGCATTGAATGCGCTACGGACGTGCTCCCTTGACGGTGTACAGTTGGTGTATACGCGCGTTGAATAGCAGCTTCGAGGGATTGAAAGCGCGCCTCCTGTTGCTGCTTGATCTGTCGCCGTTGATCTCTCGAAGTGCCATTCATGACACCACTAGAAGCTGCTCTTCTTCTATTATTGACGTCACTACTCGGACGTGTCTTTCCCATGTTATTAATCCCAATCGATGATGGTCGTAGGTTAGAACGAATTGCGGTAAAAGACGTCAAGCTTCGAGGATGCGCGTGACTTTGTGGCTTCACCACGCGCTTCTTCGTGCGGTAGACAGTAGACTGCAAACGTGGAGTCGCTGATAGTGGCCGAATGTTGGACCTGAACCCGAGCTGCTGAAGCTTTTCCGTCATGGCGTCTACGGCTTCAGACGTTGTTGACTGGGAACGAGCTTCACCTCCTTCATACACGGAAGTATTCGGTACCACAACAGAAAGGACTTCGCTAGCATTTCCATCGACGTCCACGTCGAATGTCCCTGCAAGTCCTTGCAGAACAAGTCGATCTTGACACTTGTCTTCGTCCTCTTTCACACGCTGCACGCGTTGATTTCGTCGTAGCCCTTGCTTGATCGCTTCAATGCCACAAAGAGTGATACGTTTATTACCAACGAGACTCACGACTTGAACACTCGTCGGCGCTTTCTCCACGAAACTCGCCACATGCTGCGCCCCAAGGTCGGAAATGTCGTTCAAGTCCAAGTTAATGGCACGAAACTGGACTCCATTCGTCATGATGTTCACCAAAAGCTGCTCAACGTCGTCATCTTCTAACCGCGAGTTTGCTAAGCACAAGCAGTCGGCAAAGCTCTCACAATGACTTGACTGTGTCTGGAGCATCTCACGAGATCGTGGTTGAGTCAAGAAGGTCATTTGACACTCGTCAAGCATCTGCTGCTTTTCCAAGTACACATCAAGCAACTTTAAAAGAAAACAACGCGCTTTGCAGGCATCTCGTGACTCGCTCGGCCGTCCTTGGTACTCGTTATCACTGCTTGGAGGTTTCTTCAGCCTCTGCTGAAGCTCCACTACCTCACGCTGCAGCATTTGGATCAAAGCTTGCTGTGCTGCACCTTCCGATGCTGCTCGATAAATCACTTCCCGTAATTTGTGCAACAACTCGGCTAACTTTCCAATCACAAGTCTCTTGAACTTCTTTCGTGCTGTGGTGCTTTGAATCACTTCTAGGAATGCGTTAATCTTGCTGCGATTCAAATACGTTGCACCACTGCCGTCGTTCAAGTCAGCAGCAAGTAGAACAAGTTGACCATCGCTCTCGTCTTCGTACTCATTGTCGATCGGTACGAAGGCACTGCACGTGACTCGAAATGGAGAAAACTTTGGTACTTTCTTCTTCGTCGTTCTACCAGTCAATGCAGCTATCGACTCGAGGTTTCCACTCAGTACTTGGGCTCCAATCTGCTCAGCGAGTAAGTCCATGGGATAAGGAGCTTCCAACAAGTACTTGTCTCGCGCTAGCTGAAGATACATGGCACCATTGATACAATCCGAGCTTTCGTCCTGTGGATCCTGCATTTGCTCGATCGCGCTCTTGATAATGTCGTTCGATTCAACTGCAGCAACGTATCGATCTTGTAGAGCATCTAAACGATGGAGCAGGAAGGGAAAAGCTTGCATGAGGATGTCTAAACTGCGGCTTGTACGATCGCTTGCCACGGTTTGTACCACACAAAGACTTAGTCTCAAAGCTTGAACACTATCACCACGTTGCGGCACTTACCAAGTCATTTCGGTGCTTTGTAGTTTACCAGTCAAAAAGTTGATCCTTGTGGTCAATTTGGCCACACGAGAGACTACGTCCCGATTGTTTGTGGCTGCATGCGGCGTCTTGCCTGCCCCAGTCCGTCTCTGCGCTCCAAGAAGGTGAGTACGTGTCCGGATAAGCTCAGTCTTTGCTGGGGTCTTTCGCTGTAGCATTTCTTCCAGCTGCCGGATCCGATGACGCAGCTACACATACACACAGACAATGTTCAAGATAAACGCTACTTCTTCTTCGACGCGCTTCACACTCGTACAGATTCTCGACTGTCACCGTATTGCGCAGTCTTGTCATCTTTCTCTTCCATCGTCCTCATGGTCGCACTCAATTGAGTGATTTCGTCGTGGCCACTGCGTACCTCTTGTTCCAGTCGTTTCTGGTATTGCAAAGCTCCTTGTGCTTCTTGTTGCAAAGTCCTAGCAAGCTGCTGAGTCTTTGTGAGCTCCTGAGTCACGTGCTCGCACTTGTGCTCTAAATCTCGACAAATGCGCTCCCATTGTTGAATCTTGGCTTCATAGTCGCTCACAATGTGCATGTCCGACGTGGCTAACTTGTCTTGCAAAGCATGGTTTGCACTTTGCAGCGTTTCCATCGTGGCTTGAGCGGACTCGTAGCTTGCCGTAAGCGCGCTATGAGAACTCGACAGCTCCGTATGCTTCGTCTCCAAACTATCAAGCACTCGATTAAGCAATGCAATCTGTTCTCTCGCCTTTTGGTGTTCACCTTGCAGCTCTGCATGAGCTCGACGCACTTCCTCGTGACTTTGCAGCTCCTTTTGAAGCAATTGCGATAGCTAACAAGACAAAACACGATCAAGATATTCGTCAATAGCTCGCTATCGACTGCAGCCTTTTGCTCTCATGCCACCTTTTGATTCTTCGTCACAAGCTCCGCAATGCGCAGTTCCTTGTCTTTACGTTCGACAAGGTTGTATCCATTGACAATTTCTTGATCCAATCGTCGGAACGAAGTCTCCAGTTCCGCTTTTTCCTCGCGGACGTGCTCGACCTCACGTCGCCATTGTCGTACTTCTTGCTGCAGTCGTTCATTCTCGAGCTACGCAAACAATCAACGTCAATGCGAGTTTGTCTGCACGTTCGCTATGAGCAATCTGCACCTGCAATTGCCGCCTTGATCCGTCCTCTTCTTCGGCATTATTCCGGCTCCGTTCACCATCGTTCAAATTGCGGCGACGTGCCGTCTTTGATATGATTGATGATGTTCGTGGAGACCTCCTCGAGACTTCCCTGCATTCATTCATTCATCATAGCAAAATGAGCTTCTTATCAGCCTCGTCAGCTTGTCCACACACCTTGAACATGTAGCTGCAGCTTCTCCTTCAACAACAAGATGTTTGTCTTGACTCCAGTGCGATCCATTCCTTTCGTGCACGACGTCGTCCTGTAAGACGTCAAAAGTCGACACGGAATTGCTGTGACTACTCCATGAACATTGAGCTGTAGCTTCCATGCTATCGCCCTTCGTTCCTATGGACTGCAATGGCCTATTTGCAGCCGACAAGAAACGGATCGAATGGTAGTCGACAAGTTGCTTGCGTCGTCACTTGTTCATGTACAAATCATCGCTAGACCCTTTGGGAGCTTTAGAGTTTGCGCTTGACCCCTTGCGAGCTCTCCACGCTCATGAGGAATCTCGTTTACAATGGCCGGAATTTCCATACAAACAAGTGACCATCGATCGAGTGCGTACGAAAGCAGGACGGTCTGATGACGGCAAGGAATTGTCGATCGAAGAAGCAGCTGGTGCTTTGCTACTTGCAGCAGGACAAGAAGCTCGTGCTTTGCTTCTAATCGAGCAGCATCGTCTGAACGAGGCACCACGTGACTCTATTGACCAAGGTCAAAGCGTCTTTGAACGGCGCTTCCAAGACGAACGAGCTGCATTTCGTCAGGCCAAACGAGACTTTCTACGCCGCGAGACGGCCAAAGTTGCAAGCCGGTTAAACACTCAAGGTGATCGTGTTGCAAGGGCACACAAACATGGTGGGGTAGCTACTCATCGACTTGTGAAACGATATCACGACGGCAGTTTGTATGATGGCCAAGGAGTCACAAAGAATGACGTGGAAAGTTGTCACGGACTTGGGACGTTTTGGGTGCCGCACGAAGCGTGTCGGACCTCCGTAGGACGACATGAGAGGGTCCAAGGCATGGTTCGCTACATTGGCGAGTGGAAGGATGGTCTCATGCATGGCTACGGCCACTACTTTTGGTCGTCAGGGGAGTCGTGGAAGGGGAATTTCATTCGGAATGAAATGCAAGGCAAAGGCATCTACACTAGCAATGACACGGACCTTGACAAGCTCCACACTGCACGAGAAAGTAGCGAACGAGCTGTGGTTCAAGCTCATAATCGCCACCACAGTCTGCGTGCGAACGAGCGTTTTCGCTACTTTGATGCGGGTCAACACGTTTGCTGGGGCGACGAATTAGCGGTCGGACGCCGTCTTCGGCTCTTTAGGAATTGCGCATTTGGCATGTGGACGGACGAAGTGGACGTGGTCATTGTACGCTACGATCGAGAGACCGATCGACACTTTGTGCGGAAGGGAGAGACGGAAGAAACGCAGTGGCTGTCGCTGTCCGACGCCTCTTTCCGTCTTTTGTCGTCACGTCCGATTGCACGTCTAATGAACGACTCGAACGGCTCTTCTAGACGCTAACAGCACATCAACAACCTTTCAAAAGCTCAACGTGTTTGCAAAGTTGCTTGTTCTTCTCGTTGATAATAAATAAGGCAAACCACAAGTGCTTGCCGTCGTCCGTAGCATACACGACGAGAGGAAAAGGCCTCACTGAATGGCACATTGGCTTGCTCCAAACGCATGATCCGAGTCTGCAATCTCCGGACGAAGACGACGCACCTCAGCAAGTAGCAGTCGGGCTTGACGTCGTCGTCGCCACCACATTTGCAACAACACCACAGCCTTGAGATCAATGCGCTCCTGCTCTTCCAAGGGCACGGACCCTGGTCCGTATACTGTAAGCAGTCCAACTCCTCCGGCATCGAACTCGCGTGGCTTCCGCACAATCACCTTAGTCATTGTACGTTCCTCGGCAGCATCAAAGGCGTCCACTTCTTCAATCACAGCCCGTTGGAAGGCCACCAAGTCTTCTTCAAAGGCTTTGCGTCGACTCTCGGGGACAAATGGCGCCACCACTGCACCGAAAATGCCCGTGGCGCCGGCAACAATCTCGTAGCTCGCGCTGATTGTGTTCATGGCCAATGAACGTACGCCCAAGTATGCCCCACTGATCAGTTCAAGAGGACTGCCAGAAGCCAAGCCACGTGCGGGTAATCGTATGAGCTCAACAACGCCATGGCCCAAGCGATAGATGATTCGGAATGGATTAGCATACACCGAGACCGTGTGCAAGCCACGAAGGACGAGGATGACAGCTTGCTGCGAGTACCGTCGCGATACCTTTTCAAGCACACTTGCTTGAGGTTCATACAGATGAGCAAACGAAAGCTTTGTCAGATACAAGCGAAAGTCTTTGACATTAGACTCGGGAAGGTAGACACCGAGGCGTCGACCGGAAGGACCGAGGGACTTGATGTATCGTCCGCCATGCAATTCCATGGAAAATTTGATGCGAATGGCTTCAATCGTGAGCTCTTCAATGTACACGCCGCTCGGCTCAGCGACTGGAGCTGTCGTTCCTCCATTGTTTCCAATTCCACTTCGTTCGTCTGATCCTGCTGTCGAGATGACTGTGCCACTGCTGACTCCACCAGCATAATCAAGTTGCGTATTGACAATTTCATCAAACGCGTGTTGACTCGTAAGGTCTTCCAAGCCTTGGAAGACGCTAATGAGATTCACGACAAACTTTTCGTCCGTTGATACTTCCAGCTCTTGCATAATGAGCTCAATCAGCTCATAGTGAGTAAAGTCGCCGGCGTGGCAACTCGAGTTCCAGAGCATTCGGAATTGAATGACACTTGGACTGATTGCATCGAGCTCTTCAAAGATGCCCCGATAGCGGTAGTTTGTAAAACTACGCCAGCGATCGCGTAGTCGCACGGACACGCCTTCTTTCACGCGATGCACTTTAGGACTCAGCACAACTTCACGCTCCATTTGATTGTCCATTTGCACATTCCCCAACGAAAACACAACTTCGCTGCTGCCACCGGCACAAGAGTACAAGAGCCCAAGGCGTTGCATGGAAAGATACGCCACTTCGACCATGCTGGAATTCGCATTGTGTAGGAAGGAGAGACCAATGCTGGGGATGATTGCACTCATATTGTAAATGCCTGTGGGCTGGATGTGCTCACGGACGGACGTGCGAAACTTTAGCGCCACCAGCACTTCCCCCACCATGTCTCCGCTTTCAGGGTCCCGCATATCCCACCAATGTCCTTCGACTCGTCCAAGTGATCGCCGCGCTTGTTCTGCCGTATTGTAGGATAGAGCAATCGATTGCTTCGTTCCAACACCCATTCGAGTCCAAGCTTTCTTAGGAATCTTAATTTCCACACATCCAGCTGCATTGTGTTCGCGTTCCTTTCGGTAAGAAGCGCTTTCACCCGATTGTTCCGACGACGCATACGAATCACTCACTCGTTCAATGTCACTTAGCTGCAGTCCTTCATCAACGTACGAGAGATCGCTATTGTTACTGTAGAATCCTTGATTCCGTGGCAACGATACGGTACGACTCGAAATGTTGTCCAATACTGGCCGCCAATTCCGCACAGGAGGTGTGCCCATCATTTCAAACGACGTCGAGGCATCTCCAGTCCTTGGACTGCTCAGTTCGTAAAGCTCCGTCTTGTCTAGCTCAGCTTCCGTTGTACTGCGTTCAATCTGATGGTCTCGATTGCTACTGGGGTACATTTCATCGTCAATGCCAAGCGACGACACATGCCGCATCATTCCTTCCTCATTTGCTTTGTTTTGGTAAAAGCTCAGCGTGAGTTTCTTCGGCCGAGAGTCACACGCAAACTCAACGTCCGAATCAAAGCGATACACGTGCGCCGTCTTGAGCTCCTTCGATTCCGTTGCTTTCGCCTATAGACACAAGACACACAAACGTCACTTCAAGGCCAAGTCCACCATCGCTATAAGCTTTGCGTCCACTTACCGTATGATTATCAGTTTCTGCAATGAGTTCTGCCGTCGAGTCTGGTTTCAACGAAAACTCATGACGAAGACGTGCTGCAATGATCTTCACTTCGAGAATGTAGCGAGGTGGTCGATCGGGATTGTGGTCACGGAACACGAGCACGCGCGACGCACGGTCCACAACGATATCCCCCGACACAATCTTCGACTTGCTTCCAAAGATCCGATAGCGTAGCGTGTCAATGTTGCGTTCTCGATCCAAGTTGGCAAAATCGTAGACGCCATAGTTCCGAGAGACCATTTCGTGGCGACCTACGACACTTCCCGTTCGACATGCTACGCGCCTACATGAAAATCAAACACCGCGCGTCAATGAGTCCGTGGATCTATCACACTAAACAAGGCAAGCTGAGCCAAGTACTTACCACGGTCCGTTTGGTTTGACCCAAGCAAAGGGAAGAAACTCCATGCTTCGAATCGCAACCGTCTCGTCGGAGCAATGCACTTGACTCACAAAGACGTCCGAGCTTGACTCGTTCCGGATCATGTACATGGGTGGATCGTCGCGTAGGAGCGTGATGACCATGCTAGGACCCACGTTGGTGATCCGGACTTTAACCCGCTGCATTTTCGAGGCACTACGTCGAAAGGATGTCTGACTGTCGTCCTCGTCGCTCGTATCTTTCCATGCGTTCACGACGGAGCCCTTGAGCATCAACGAAAACTCATTCTCTTCGTCAACAGCAAAAGGACCACTCCACTCTGCTCCATGATGGTCCATTCGAAGATACACTCGTCGGTTTGCCAAGCTCGTGGTAGCATCAAAGTCGAAATGGTGCGTTGAAGGGCTTCCTCGTCGTGGCATGGCCGCAAGTTCAACCACTCGGTCGTTTGTCTTCATGTATTGCGAGACTTTAAAGGCCACGGACGTCTTGTTGACAAACACAAAGTGAGAAGTGATTATCACTTGCGTCGTGCGATGGAACTGACCTAATGGTCGTTGGATGGAAATCCCGAGCTCATTGCGCGTCTTGGGGCCCAGTTTGCTCCCAAATTTCAGACTAATGGGCTCTTGGATCCCCACGACGGTCGTGTGGATCTTGTCCGACCATCGCGAGACTTCCGTGTCGATGATTGTACTGATCTCAAAGGCCTGGTCGGGACAATCCATGAGCCGTGGCACTGGCCGCTGTGGCACGAGTTGAGGCACTACCAAAGTCGCCACGTCGGGGTTGTCGGCACAACGGAACAAGAGCGTCTGCACGTGGGACTGATTGTAGACCCACAGCGAGCAAAAGAGCACAATGCGCGGACTGCCATCATCTGCAGCTGTATAATCAAGTCGAGTAATCACCTTGTTCGACGAGATGTCGCCTTCCTTGAACGCAAGGCCCGGACTTTGGGGAGACGGCAGAAACTCGACAATAGGATCCCAATTCCCAATAGCTCCTAGCATCGACTTGATCGCCTTGTCCATTCCTTCGCGGTAGATACAATCGCCCAAGTTCAGTGCTCGACTCCAGATCGAATCCATCTCCGGTAAGCGCAGCATCAATCGCGCATCCAATTGAAAATCGTGGATCGGAACTTCTTCCCCTGGAGAGAGCGTTCCCGTGCGAATCACTTCGTTCAAGGGTCCACTAGCAACGATCTTGTACTGGACGCGGATCGGCAGCGTGTTTTCAAACGTTAGACACGAGTGCAAACAAATCTGATACTTGGTCGCGTACGTCTGCAGTTTTCCATGCTGATTCGTAATGCCGCGACTGCTTATGCCTTGCTGTTCCTCTCGGTACACCTTGCGCATATGTGACGTAATGTTCACGTACAAGCAATAGCCCAAACCTTCGGCGTCTTCAGCTTCTAGCGTTAGGATCGTCGACCCTGCCGTCAGTTTGTTCAAATCGGCCACCACCGTCGGCTTACAGCCGTCCACTTTGACGACAATCGAGTCCTTTTCTTCGCCAAACATTGCGCTGATTGGCACCGACATCTTGTTGCTTGTCGTCAACGTCATCAGCTTGCCGCTTCGTGGCACGGAGCCGCTCTAATCAATCGACGCAACATGTTAGCACCACGTTCATCGAGACTTTCTCTTTCAAACCACTTCAAGTCGTACCTCGCCAGGGGCTAACCGTGTCCGTCCAGTCCACAGCTCCATATCAATGCCAGTATCTGCTCAAGCACAAGAGCACACACGTCAACATTTCATCAACATGTACAACGCAAGCTCTAGCCGTACAAACCATTTTTTAGCTGCACAGGTGAGCTCAGAAGCAGCACTCGTCGCGACTCGTCTCGCTGTGCCACTTTGACCTCCGCCAGCACGTTTTCGCCCTGAATGAGAAACTTGCCGGCACGCCGTAGCGGACACATTAAGCTCATGCGTGAGGACCCAATCAAGACTTCCAACGCCAAGGGCGGAATGTAGCTCCCCCGCAAGCCATCGGACAGCATCACGTGGTCCTTGCAGTGCTCCGTAGCTTCACTCGTATCGGCAGTCACGATCTTCAATGGATCAAAGACTAGAAACTGACCGTCCTTCACTTGCTGAGGTTCATTCATTCGAAGATGCGTGACGGGATCGTCAATGTCCGGCACAAAGTGCAGCCCCACGAAAATCTCTCCCGTCACATTGCCACGAAAGTCATGAAGACGGTACCATCGATTCAGCTTCATTCGGTTTGGATCAAGGGAAGCCATGACATTGCCGGCCAAGTTGATCTCTGCCGACCCCACTGAAGACCATCTCGTCCGCTGAGACGCGTTCGTGGTGCTGCTGTCTTCGCGAGTCACGCATTGTTGGGCACTGGGCGCTGTGATTCGTCGAGTTGGCGGCGTATCAATGAAATCCTCGTCGTCTTCGTCCTCGACTTCAACGTACTTGTTGGTAACATGATCAAACACGTAGTTGCGTTTGCCTTCGTCCGTTGACAGCACGTCAATCCTCAATATCGGCGTGACCCCCGACTGAGCGCCACCGTAGGGAAGAGTAAACAGGTGCCGAAAGTTCTCCACCGCCTGCACCTCGCGTGGGTGCCACCACGGCAAGAGCACGACCGACACGCGAACATTGTGGAACCGCGAGTAGCCTGGGAAGGACCAGCCATCTCTTACGTCCACATGAAGCGTTCCAGCGTGCGACGTGTTGAGATTTGCAAGGCGAATGGGGACGCCAAGGTTGTTGAGCACACAAACGCGTCCGTCTTCTTTCTTGGCTTCGCCATCGGCCGCCACAGCAGCAAGCGTGCGCTTCTCAACGATAAAGTCTTGTTTCCGACGGTTCTTTGCAATGCTCGACAGCAATCGAATGAGCGAATCCGTGCAATTGACATTCAAGCGTTGTAATGCACTCAATTGCATGGTCGTGCCGTCCTCGCCGCCATCGCTTTTGGCCTTGGCATACGCTCGCCACGGTTCGAGAAACGGTTCCCAATCCGCTAACGACGTGTTGTAATACCGCGACGAGATCTCAACGCTAGCGTCCACAACGTAGTCGGTCAAGAACTCGCTTCGTGTCACGCATTGCATCTTCATATCGCTCATTGAAAAGTTCATGACAGGAATGTACGTGTCCAAGGACACTAAGGACAAGCTCCTCTTGATCACTTCAAACACGACCGAGTAGCACGTCATGGAGATGCGATCATGGATCCGTCCCATTCGCAATCGCGTACGAAAGATGGTCTTTGAAAAGCCTTGACGCTCGAACGAGCCATGGGCAATGCCAAGAAGCTGCTGGTAGTTTAACAAGGGGAGGAACGCAGAGACCTTTGGTCGACGCTTGGAGCGCTCGTGGCCATTGTCGTGCACCTCAAAGTTTAGCCCCACGGAGCTTGTAGACGACATTCGACTACGTCCCGATGGAGAAGCACCCGGCCGCGTAAATTCAGTTGCGTACATGGGCCGGAGTCGGTCGTGGTCTTGCGAGTTTAAACGCGTGGAACGTGGCCGCTCCTTATGAGCAAAGGGTTCGCTGCCGACAAAGGTGACGTCGTACTCTCGTTTGCTAAGTTCCACTCGGTCGCTCTCCGTCGCAGCTTTCTCTTCACCGGCGCTATCAAACTCTGCCTCCTCATTGTCATCATCTAGTGTGTCATTGTACGTGATGGCCTCGAGCAGCGCAAAGAGCAGTTCTAATCTTCGATCGGCTTCGAGCTTGACCTGACCAATTGAAACACTGATGGAGCGATGACACACTGGTCTCTTGGCTGAATCATCAGCACATAACGCACATCCACCGACAGTGGACACCATCTGACGATGCAGTCTCAGATCGTAGCTAAGCCAGAACTTGTCCACTTGAACGAGTCGGAGCGCAACGTCTTCGGTTAGCACGAACAACGCCGTGGGGCCCAGATGTAGTTTAAAGTATTCGACTCCAGGGTCAGCACGGTACGAGCATGAGCTGTTCTCGATCGTCAGCTTTGCGACACAGTGAGAGTCTTCAAGGTATGCCTCGAGCATGGGAGCCCGAATCTGGATCCCAAGCTCCGAGACCTCTTTCCAAGGACCAGACTTTAGCTTAGCTCCCGACTCAATCGAATCAACGTCAGCAGTCTGAAGCATGTCCAAAACGTCGACGATTTCAACGAAAACCTGCATCAACGTGAACGGCATCACCCAGCCAGAGATCGTAAGATCTGCGTGAAGTCCCCTTTGCAGGACAAAACAATCGGATCCAGCGTGTGCTCCTCGATAGGACATACGCAGTACGAGATAAGGTCCATCTTTCAAATGGTCCGCTCGCATCTTTCCCGGCGTCAAATCCCCATTCTTCAAGCTCAAAAACTCGTCACCAATGTGCAACAAACCATACTCCGAAGACTGTCGATGGTCCATGATGGTAAAGTCGTTCAAGCCGAGATATAACGTGAATGCAGAGCAGTCGGGCTCTGACACCCGATGCACGTCCACACTAAAGTTTACGTTGATTACGCTCAATGAAAACCAGAACGATTGGTCCTTCTTCAAAGCAGCCGCTGCACGGTAAATGCTTGAAAAGCCTCCGAGTAGGAGCTCGTCCAACGCCGAGCCATTCCACTGCTCCACTTTGGAAAATCGTGTGGTCTCATCTCCAGCCGAATAAACGTCGTCCTCCACTCCTGACTCGAACGACACTTCTTCTTCCTCCATCTCGTCACTAACTCGTCGTTTGGTTGCATTTCGAGCACTCGTTTCGATGCAATGCTTCCACTTTTGCAGCTCCACCATATTGTCGGCGCTTATCACCTTACGAAGAGCACCAGATCGAGTCGTGATTTCCAACACTTGACACAATTTCCCACGCTGGGTACCCCACGGTCCTCCAGTAGTGTAAGGCAGCATGATGACCTTGCAGCCCAGCAGACTAAACACGTCCAATACGTCGGCGCCGGAGCCGTTCGTATGCATTGAAAAGTTGCCATCATCGTCCAGGTGACACCACGAGCGACGCCAGCGTCGGAACGCGAGGGAATCATCGCGAGTGTACAGCCAGCCCATTTTCTCATTGTCTTGGTAGAATATCCAGCGATTTCGAGCTAGCGCCAAGCGAACCATCTTGCGTTTGCGCACGATAGCGCCTCGGATGAATCGCTGCATGACGACAATTGCTTGTGCGGCGTTGGCCCAATCGGGAATCGCTGGTGGTCCACTTGGTTCCTCGCCGACAAGTTGCTTGAGCAAAGCACGATAAGAAGGTTTGCTCGACATTTCCGCAGGTACATCGGGCGCCTTGTGAGCACTGATAAAGACACGCAATAAGTCGACTTTGACTTCGTACGAGTAGCTGCTGACTTCAATGACTGCATCCCCGACGGCAGTATTTGAAGGGCTCGTCGATGCGTACGATGACTCCAATGGAGAGGGCATTAATGGCGCCATTGCATCCATATTCATGGCCATTCTAGACGCACAAAACGATGGCGTGCTATTGGAAAGGTCAGTTGAGATAGCCCCAAGCCAGTCGCGCCATTCATCAAGTAGCGCCGTCGTCTCTGCTTCGTCAAAGACGACAATCGAGCTACCGACCGCCAACGAGATCTTTGATCCAAAAGTCTCGACTTTGTCAGGCCGAGCGTCCGGATGTGCTTCATACAGGTGGTCTATGCTGAATCGAAGAGCTGGAGTCTGCACGTCTTGTCCATTATCTAATACATCCACGGGCTTGCAAATGCTTGAAGCAATGCAGCGATTGCCTTTGTCTTCTTCCCGTGACATGCTCTGCACGTAAAAGTCCTTGACCATGACCTCGTAAAAGTGGTAAGAGAAGAGATTAGGCCCAAATCCAGTGATTGAGACGGCAGGTCCGTCCCACATCATTTCCGCGATAACGTGCTTCTCGAAAGCTCGAACGAGGCAGAATTTGAGTTGATCTGAAGCCAACGAAACCTGAGCAACTGCACGAGATGGCGTGACTTCGAGAGGCATCACAGAGGGATGGCGAAACGTCAGTACTTTTGTGCCTGGCATTGCGTCAATAGCCAGCTCCAAATCCAGGCCCGACTTGAACCGGAACACCGATCGTAGTGGCTTGTCGTCCACTTTGATCAGCAACAGTCCTGGCCTCACACTGTCGATCGCAGCCGCTGGACTTTTCTCGACGCACCGCTTGATCGCCACGTCACCTGATGACAGTAGATGAAACAAAAGACCCGTAGGACCTTCCAAGAACGTGACGCTAATCTCTGGAAGTGGAATACCCATTGCATCGCCAAGTTCATGCAGGATATTGGAATACGGTACAGTCTTGCCTTCAACACATTCCAAGCCAAGCCGATTTCGAATAGCTACGACAACTTCATACGGAAGTTGCTGTTCAATCGTCGTTGCACTATGCCATGCCTCGCTCTTCTTCAAGACGTCCATTCCTTCTCCTTTCATGGCCATTATCTGGTTCCACACTAATAAATACCTTCCTGTCAGCTCCATCATGGTCGTCTCATTGCTCGCTGCATGGTGCTCCGACGTCTTGACTTGTTCAGCAATCGCAAATCGCCATTTTTCGTGTCTCGCGAACGACTCTGCAACCAGATTCAGCACCGACAACTGCTCTTCATCCAGCGCCATCCAGATCCTCGACAAGTGAAATGCCGCGTCGTACCGTGGCTCATCCGTCTGTGCATGTTTTGCCGCAGTGTTCATCGTCAGCTTGAGCGCCACATTAATCGGCGCCACCAAGAACCGATGTGCATGGACGCTCTCTTCGGCGTTCCACCAATCCGCCCTTGCCGATCTCGACCCCATTTCCTTTAACCGTGCTAACGTCGACTGCAAGACCTTGGGATGGATCCGTGAGTGGATAAAATGCAGTGCATTGGGATCGACGTACGCCGACAGATCAATCGCATTGATGAGTTTAAAGACCAAATGATTTTCTTCCTGTGGCTTGGTCTGGTAATCATCAAAGCCACCAACTCGCCAATTGCTCGGCGTCGTAACAGCCGAGAGCGCTCCTAGCGTAATCCCCAGGGCAAATTTGACACTATCCTTGTCTTTTGTACTCGATCTCGACGACGGTGGAGTCCTTAAAGGCCCCGATGGAGACCACACTCCTTCGACTCGAATATGAAGGTTCCGGATATCCACCTGCAAATTATCAATAAGTTTTGTCATTGTACGTCCTATCCAGCCATCGGTACCAAAGTATCCTTCGCTTTCGTGGGGCACCGTGTACTCGGGCACTTGAGGACCTGTCCATCGGTCTTGCAGATCCTGTTCGAGTTTGTGCATCTTTTGACCGATTAAGGCCGAAATCTCGTCCTGTACCTCTTCTTCGTCATGTGTTAAGGGCTCCAAGATCAATAGAACGTCCTGGAACTTGATCTTGGCCGATGCGCTACCAAAGATGGCGGAAATGGGCAAATCGGCCTCAAACAGACCCACAAAGCCCGTCTTGAGTCGAAAAGGCAGCCAATTGGGCACGACGCTGGCCTTGAGCGTCAGATTCTCGAGCTTAAGACGCTCGGATGATTGCCATAGCTTTGTAGATACGTGCACTGTCTGACTCTCGACGTACTGACCTAAGAAGTGCACAATCCATGACTTGAGCGCGCCGTCGAGCATCGTCTAGTGCTTTGGACAATAATAATGAAGCCAGCACCATACTAAAATGAAACAGCGTGGGAGTGGATGAAATTGGGGCGGAATGGGACATAAATTGCATCAATCAGAGGACGAGATTGGAACAGACAGGACGCTCGAGGTTAAATTGTGCAGTGCACATGTCACATACGGCACCACATATGACTAAATGCAAGCCCATTTCTTACTTGATCTTCACGCGCAATCAGAACGCGTTTCATCGCTGCCATTTTCATGCTTGTATATGAGTTTCAGCACAAAAGGCCGTTAAATAGAGAATTGCAGTGAAGACCCCGTACCCATTTCTAGAGCTTTAGAAATGTAAAGATCACCCACGTCGCTTCACATTCATCGTTGCCAACCGCAATGGTCCTCTTTCAGCACATGGTCATTTGCTGCAAGTTTGTGCTGTTTTAAGCTATCGGGACGCATGAGATCACGTGCTTCGGTACTCTGTATTAAAGACGCGTCAGACGAAGATTTTTGCAAATACGCTGTTCCCAAAGGTAAATAAAACGAACACAGATTAACTCGCACGAGTGTTCTTCTTGGTAGCAGTGGGCGGAGAAATGCTGAGTGGCGAGCGACCAGTTTGTCGCCGTTCTTTTTGTCAAGATGAGCATAGATAGTGCTTGTCAGGCCAACAAACAACGCATGCAGCTTGCCACGTGGACGAGGCAGTGTGAACCTAAAGAGGGCTACAGCGGTAAGCAAGTGTATCCACTTCTCGTTTGCGTCGTCAAACGCATATCAAACACGAGAATATCCGCGGGTCAAAGCAAACGACGGCGTGTAATGAAAACTAAGCGAAAAATGTTGCTAAAGACGGTGCTAGAGCTTCAATGACAGACTGAGCCCAGGCTACACATAACGGAAGTCTGCTAGCACGATCATGGAAAACGCTTTCAAGAAGGACAACGGTTATAGAAGTGTCACGCGTTGGCTCAATACAATCCGGCGTTCGCCGTACATTCCGCATATGAAGACCATTGTTGACACAAATGGATTTCTGTCAAAAGAAAACTTTTGTATTTCTAAATTAAGCTGAAAGTCAATTTTATTCTGTTAAGCCAGCAAAAAGATGGCTAAAAGCCTCTCAGTTTATGGGCTCAATCCTTTTGATGATGCAAGAAGAGTTTGTTTTGGTGTAAGCTGATTTTTCGCTACTTCACCCCATCCCCGCAGAATATGAGTAGGGGAAGTTTTCTCGTACCCCCAATGACTTCTATGTCGCCTGAATCTTTCTGAGAATCTTTCGCTCCTGAACAGCTCCAACATGTGAATTGCTGCATTCACATTACAGTCCCACTACCTAGAGGTGCACTCCGCGTGTGAAGCATTTGGTAGCATTTCGTTTCTATTGAACTGTGATTGAACACACCCTCGCGCTTCAGCAGTATTGTCTTCTCAGCATATCAAACAGACGAAATCGTCTGATGGCACTCTTGCTCATCCTAGCTCGTCTTGAACTCATCTCCGTTTTGCGCTTTTGCAACGCCTATGTCAACCCTTTGGATAGACTGGGCGCATATCCTTTGATACTATCACGCTCACTATATTCCACGTACGCCACGCACGTCGTCTTATTCAATGCGCTTCACGATCGTCATACGAGTCATACGCTTTCAGGAAAATTTGTACTCTAGAAACAGCCAATCTGCGCTAAACTACCTGCAAGAAGAACCTGGCGTTGCTCAAATAGTACTGCGGTCGTCACAGAAACATTTGTGTAGCTTATGACCTCAAACGGCGATCTCACTGCAACGATCTTTTGATACTCTGGGCCCCGTTTCTTCTGGCCCTTGTCTGACACACTAAATTGCTTGTAGCTAGCCATATGATGATACTCGCGTGAAGTCTCTCGCATGATGTTGCGCTCGATAATGCGCTTAGAAGCCTTGTCTGCATATCCCGCGTGAACTGATCCTCCGATTCTCTCGTTTGCCTGCTTGAGTCAACAGCAGCAAACGGGTGCATGTCGCCTCACTTGCTCTATGTCAATGATCCATAGCTGATTGATGAAGAGTTTTTGGAACTGGTGTTGTCGTGGAGTTGCTATCAACAATGCAGCGCTTGTAGATGCATGGACAAATTGATGAATAGTAATGCAAAAGAGGCACGATATCTCAAAGTTTATCGCAATCCAACGTCGCGATCGCCCATATTTTTCTCATTTACATTACGCTCTGGACTGTGTGACCCGATGGTACATGATGTCAACGTGACTTGTTGTGGTAATGGGCGTACTTGGCGCGCTCCACTCGCCGGGGCCGTAACCTCTACTAAACACGTAGCGGACACGTGCTACGTAACTCTTGTAATAGTCGAGACCAAAAATTGTTGTGATCAGCTCATGCTCATTGTTGCTTGCTCGTCGAGGTCGCCCTGACCAGTTTTTCCACACCTTCATGGTCCAGTCTCGAGAGAACTGCAAGTGATACGATATCGCTTGCGGATGCGCACGCCAGCGTACATGAATTGCGGCCTGCACCGCATAAACACAGCAGTAAGAATCTTCACAGACTTGTCGAATAAAGGGTGAGATTGGCTCGCTCAACGCCGTACCTTTAGAGGCGACTCGAGCGAAATCGTTGTACATGGGGAGGCTGGCACAATTCCAAAGCGCAGTTCCCATCGAGCGCCGTCAAATCCCTCGCCACGACGAAAAGGTTTACGAAGAAACGCAGCCAACCGCGATGATTGCCGACTCAACGTCAACTCTGTGTCTGTAAGCTCTGTAATCACCGAGCTGTTCTCTGTAGATCGCGCACTATCAGCGTCACCGAAACTTTCGGACATGACGGCGCCATGGCTGTCTGAGTCGTCCCGATCTTCTTCCAGCCATGGACGCTCGGGAAACAAAAAAGCTCCAGCTGCAACAGGCATGCGCAAATCACTGTCCACACTCCCTAAACTTGATCGTCTTGAAGAAACGTCCTGCAGCTCATTGCCTGACGTCGCCCACGCTTGTCGCAGTGGGAATTTGGTGCGAAATCGAAGACGGATCGGCCGAGGTGCAATCTTTAGAATCCGCAGGACGTCCTGGAACTCCAAGTTCGTAATACTTTCTCCATTCACGGATTGCAGCACGTCACCTTCCTGCAACAATGCCATGGGCACACAGTTAGTAGGTTCACTTTCAATTGACATGAGATTGAAAATTGCCAACGCACTAGAATCTGGTGCGAAACTTGTCCAACACTGAAGATCGTGGACTTGACAACGGTCACTGGGATTCTGTGACCCATACAGTCCGTTTGCTCGTAGCTCTTGAGTGTCAATCCCAGCTTGTCTTCCGTGAACACCACCTGTCCGCCAAAGGGAACATTGAAAAATGTCAGCACGACTATTCGTCTGATAAAGTAATCCTACCATAGCCTAGTGATGCATTCATGAGTAACCTCATAGTCTTCGTAGGACTGGTCAGTATTATAAAAAAATTGCTGCGCATACGGCGCTGGGTAATTGCTCACTGAGCTGCTGCTGCTGCAAGCCGAGACGCTGAGACTGCTACTAGTGGAGCTGCAGCGACGGAGATGGCGCACAGACATGGATGAGCAATGGCTCTGCTCGCGATGGAGGCGAATCGACAGAGGCTCCATTGTCCCCAGTGACTTGTAGCTTTGTCTATCGTTTTCTTCGTTATTTCGTCGGAACGCGAAATGAGAAATATTGCGTGCTTACATTATCAATTATGAATAATAGTGCGCAGATACTCGTGGTATTTTATCCGCCGATTGATTGTCTCATGATAAATTGTCACGCATTATTTATAATCTTTCGATTTCTTTTACAGCTCTTTTACATGTAAAAATTAACGCTTCCTTTTGGGATGCGCTGATCAAAGATCTGGTGCTGGCGTGCGGTTCATCATTTTTACCACTCATGTAGTTTCCTCACAAAATCAATCAAGCGCTGTACACTCTCGTCTCCCACATTTGCATAACGGTGCTACAGACATACGCCGAGATTGTCATAAAGCGACTGCATCCTTTCCCATAGTCGTAGCAGGACACACTTGTTTTGACAGTGTAGTTGTCAAGTATGGAGATGACGAAACTGTCACGTTTCTTCTGCAGCCGTAGTATATCCTTCCAAGGCAATGTATGCTTTTTCAGCCATTTCTCTATTAATTTAAATGTGATATAGCTGCCTCTTTCGATATCCTTTGCATGCACGTGAGCTGGTTTATCATCGCGAGATTGTTTTGGATGTGTTCGTTTGCTACTCTCATAAACACGCGCATCACTCGCCGATCCATTCGAGTTCTTTTTCTCTACAAAACGATGAGAAGCAAATAAACAGAAAGAATAGCAATGCGCAAATACATTTTCACAGAGAGACACAAGGCAAAGACACACTCAAAAGGTGTCTACTTATCAGCCAGCAGCTGGTGAGCCAGTAGCCAATATGACAACACCAAGTCGCTCTTATACCGCTACTAATGCGGCCTCAGAACCAACGATGGCTGACTCGATCGAAGACATTCATGGCGAGCATTGTTATCGTATCGACATCGAGCGTTATCTAAGCATCTTGTACGTTGACAACATGGTCATATGCACAGGTCCGCCTGTGAATATCCAACCCAGACCTTGAAAGGGAATGCCATTGACTGCTGTCTTTCTTCAGCGAAATGCACAGAGAACCCACGTGGGAATACTTGCGCTGAAACAAAATCTACAGCAAAGTTCTACCACAAGCTACGGAGTTGTTTGAAAGCAAGAAGCGGGTTTTTGCGTCTTCTTCGGTCATCCAGTCTGCCATTCTCGTCGATATATCATTACGAAAATTGTAGAAGCGTCAGATTCTGACACTTTTGGAACTAGCTTTTGCGTATCTAGAAGGGCTGTGATTTCGTTGACATTTCCTGTCCGAGGTTGTTTCTGAATTTGATAGATTGAAATGAAAAATGATGCAGTTATATGCTGTGGTATAGGAGAAAGAAACTGGAGATTACGAACTTAGGAGCTGAGTCCCACATTGTGCATAAAGCCCATGTGACAGACAGGGTTCTGATTCGTGGAGTTGGTTTAAATTGAGTTTTGGACTTTGACACCCGTGGTGTTCTCGTGCTTGATATGCGTCTGGCGGCACAAAAAGAGGAGTGGGTGCCCATGTCACAGTCTACTGGATTTAGAAGAGTTTGTAATCACTCGGATGACGCCAGACACTTTCGAGAATTCACGTTGAACTTTGCGCGGTCATTCTGTTATCGTAAGGTAGTTGACCCCAAGAAGAAGAACACGCGATGTTACTACTGAATCCTAATCGGACATTTCCCCAATCGAAACTTCAAATGTGCAAAACGTATTTCTGTGCGCTCAAACAAAAAGAAGAGCGCTTCAACATGAAACTTGTTGCAAAA
>NQFO01000979.1:0-57566 GCA_003991265.1 Pseudoperonospora humuli
GGTGATGCTGCCGATAACACGCTTCGGCTGATCCGAGCACGAAAGTATCAGCTTGTACGAACTGGTGGAATTGACGTGTTGATGCGTGGCCTTGCTCAGCGGCTAGACGGTTTTGAGTCATTAGTGTCAGGTAAAGCTGTGACGCTCAAGTGCACTCGCTCGCTCCATGACGTCAGTATGCTGCTAGATGCTCTTGATAAAGCAACGTTTGTGGGAGTTCGACGCGTGTTTACTTTACTATGTGTCATGGTCAACAGCGGCGAGTTCAATGAGGAAAATCGTGACGCATTGGCTACCCCATGTTTGTACCAACACGAGTCACCTTGCAGTGTCATTTGCCAAGCTTTGATACGCGAATCTTTTTGGCAAAACTGCAGATGTATAAGCATCTGATTGAAGCAATTTCGATCGAAGACGAAGGTGACGACTGGGATCCAGAAGATGTAATTCTCGGAGGTTGTACGTCATTGCTACTCGGATACATGTTGAAGGGCTCTCCAACTAACTGCGTACTTATTCTAGATTTGATGCCGGATGGCTCCACTCGGTTGCTGTTGCGTGCTTTGAGTGTGTTTGTGGCTTTCCACTCGCAGATCGGTGCACTGACACCGGATGTCGCGAACTCTGTGCTTCAGGTTGAAAAAGCACTGAAGTCGTGTGAGAAGAGTGAGCGTGATACATGTCAACGTCTTAGTCCTGCGCAGGTGGTCGAGAAGTTCGTCAAAGCTGAAAGTATTGATGGATTACCGACGTCTCTACGAGCTCGTTCGGTGAGGAATGTGTGCTCAAGTCTCGACGATTCGGATGACGAGTGTAAGCCACACAGACAGATCCGAGACAATACGAGGAGTGCGAAGATGGCTCAAACAAGTTGTCAGAACCTTCAAGCGATTGGATGTCATGATCTAGCTCACACCCTAATATGTGATGTTCTTTTCAATATCGGAGTGGTACATCTAGGTACTCAAATCACTACTTCATATTATCAACCCAACCAGTATACCGCTACTTAGCACGGCCTTTCTGCAGCGTGGCAAAAACATAATATTGTTGCGTTTGCAACACATCAAAACTGTCCCACGACTCATCCCCGTTGACGACATCTTCAACAATTTTACTTCACGCACTATATGGTGTTGCTGCTGGTATAGCTCTAGTCATTGCATTCTAGCGACAAGTTGAATTGCGTGACAAGTTTCGATTCATACAATGGAACATTGCTCTGCTTCTCGTCACTTTCTGCTAAGCTCCTTGACCTCCATACCGTGACCACCTACGCATCTTGAGAATCAGCCCAGCAAGGCTGTTTATCCGATAAAACATACAGCAAATCATCCCCCGTGATGACTTCAAAAGGCTGTGGGTTCACATAGACATAGCCGAAAGGCACGCTGCGGTCCTTTTCAGGAACTTCAACTCGCGCCATGCGATCGCCTTCGCTTGCAGCACTCGTGCACGGGTGGCAGCGATAGAGTCCAATCATCAAAATGTCGTCCGAAGAAAGCAGATAGTGGAAAACGTACTCAAACGAGCGACCGACAAAGTCCAGCGGCACTTCAACCGCAAACAGAGAGCTGCGCTGAGTCTCTGGCTTCGACTTGTCACCACGCAACGCCGCCCATACGTTGCTGGCACGAGAGGTGAACATGAACTCGCCCAAGATCTTTTTGATCTGGCCATTGAAAAACTGATTGATCAGCAAACTATCGCACAGCGACGTGCTGTATGTCAATCCACTTGTAAATGCTGGCGACAGGAAAAAGTTGCGCGAGAACGTCTCGGACGCCGAAAACATGGTGAGCTCATTGTCCCCCTCCGACCCGGGGAACCACCCGGTCGCCAACAAGTTTTGGGCGACGAAATGAACGCTCGCTCGGTTCCCCACTTCCGTGATAATGCGTGGGGCCTTCTTCACACCGACAAAACTTGCAATGAATCGGTGGAGCGCAATTGGTTCCTAGACAGCAGATACGACATCAGTAATAAGGAAACAACAGCTTTTACTTGACCATTCTACCACGTACCGCATCCTGAAGCAACTCGGAGCCGTTGTCCGACGCTGAAGCTGAAGCACCCAAAATCAACACGCGATGGGCCTCGTGAACGCCTGCCCGGTACAAAGTTTTGTGACGATATGGGTCACCAATGACGAAGTGAACGTCAGGAAAGTGGCTGAAGCCATCGTAAATATCGTCATTGGGGAGCTTTGCCGAGAGGATCACTACCGGGTAGTACCGGTTCAAAGAACGAGTGCGAAGAGGAGCGATGAGATGCTCCAGGCCATTGGTAAAAGTCGATTCGGTGGTCATACAAATCACAATGGGAGCAGCTTCAAAGCTCAGCTCGCTCACGTCATCGATAAGCGCGTCTTCAGCAGACTTTGAGACGCGTTTGAGTGAGCTCGACTTCTCGACCTTCGCCTCTCCTTCTTCCGTCTCCTTCTCAGGCTCTGGATTGTCCGAATCTCCAAGCTGCCAGTGTACAAACCGTGCGTGGTGTCGTTGAAGAGAAGCTTCTGCATCACGACCATCACGAGAGTCGCTCCCAGCACGCACAAGGGACGAAGGGGACGAGATCTGCATTTCTCGCCATGCCAACGGCATCGACACAAGTCTCAATTCTGTCAATGCACTCGCATTCGCTTGGGTCTGAGCAATCACGTACGCTGTTTCACCACCCACACACGTATAGGAATCGCCCGGATTGAGCACCACTTTGCCTCTGGGCCCATCGCCAACCGCAAAAACAATGAGCCCATTGCAATGTGAATAAGCGAGCGAAGCCAATTCCGAGAATGTTTTGCCGGCAATCACGGACGCCGGCGGTAATTCGACCACATAAACCTCGTGACTCGCTCCTAGCAAATACCTGTCCACCCACGAACCTTCACCATTATTCACAGCTGTAGAACGGTGCGTACGCTTAGCGTCACTGCCCAGGCCTTTGTCATTATCGTCATCAAAGCTCGAAGTCGACGTGAGACTATACATGAAGGTGGAGAAGCCAGGACAAATGCAGTTTTGACCCAATAGAGACATCACAAGCTCCGATAGACACAGGACATTCTGAACGCCCATGTCACGAACAAGTTGGCAGTGCACGGACCGATTAAGCTGCGCGAAAATGCGCGTCTTTGGAGCCTGGCGCTTAGCTGCAAGCACACGCATCAAAGTGCGGTGATCATTGCCCGACGTTTCTTGCTTGCCCGCGGGATTTGTCAAAATGAAAATGGCATCGGCACTGTCACAAGCTGCGCGCTTTGTGTCGTCAATATCCAGCAAAGATCCTTGGATAAACCACACACGCTTTGCAAGAAATGGGCCCAATAACAGCGCTTTGAGTGACGTGGCAGGAGGGTCTTCGCTTAGTACCACCACTTGAACACCGGCAAAATCGTGATCGTTGTGGAAAATTTCGTGGAAAAAGTTGCTGATGCGAGAAAAAGTGAGGTCGCCACACAGTACGACATGTCGACTATTAGCCGACGGCTTGTAGGTAGCTTCTTCGTATGATGAGACGGTATCACTTAGATCCATGACATTTGAGATCTGGTACGGAATGACCAAGATAAAGACACAAACGAGTACACCCACAAAAATCTTGGACAAGTTGTTCTCCGATGGTGGTTTGTCAATGGTCACAAAAGTCATCACCGAGTTGAAAAACGCATTGAAGAAGGTCCATTCGCCAAGATTCTTGACCGAGAGTGTGCCGTCCATCGTCTCAGCAACTTGAATGATGCCAGCAGCACCCAATAGGATGCATGTGATCTGCAGGTAGCACAAGAATGCAAACTGACGCACAGGGTTCAAGTACGCGTGGCAACGACTCAGTACTGCTTTGCCGGTGAGATAACACATGGCAAAACGCAATGGGTAGACAAAGCGCCATCCTGATTCACCATACCAAAACGTACTACACACACACAACAACAACAAGCCCCAAACGTGAGGAAATGGTCTTTTGCAGAAACTGAAAGTGACTCAACTGGTAGCGGATGAAGAAGGAGGCTGGAAGCACCGGAAGAATGTTGATGACGTAAAGGAGGGCTGGGAGCGACAGCAAATACTCTTGACGTCGTCCAGCCGCAAGGTAAATGCCTCGAAACGCAAAGTCGATGGTAAACAGCGACGTACAGATCAGTTCGATCACCCAGATCGAGTAGGGCATCTACAGCCACATCAACGGGATCAGCAACTGATCATCACGGAATTGTACACAATCAAAGACGTACACTGTTGAAAGGAATGTACGTGTTAGCGACGTATGTTCCAGCAAAGACGACCGACACGAGCGCCATGAAGCCGTCGATGGCGGCGCCAAGGTTCCCATTGTCCAAGTGACTGCCCCCAAATTCAATACACGCGTCAGTGTACGACAGGCACTTTCCCAAACGATACGAAACGATCGCCGTCATGAAGTGCACAATCCACTGACCGACTCATGCGCTCAATGTCGCGGGCATTGCCGAAAGTGTCGAGTTTATTGGTCGGAGACGCAATGTTCGCTCTGGTGGCGACAGACTGGAGAGGAGATTTGCATAGATATGTGGTTAGTGCGAGATGCTGTAAGTACGGATATTGATGCGATGCGTAGCGACCTCAGGGACGCTGCCATAGTCCGAGGAATCAATGAGGAGCGACTGAGTTTCCATGGTCGAATCAGGTTTTGTATCGACTTTGGTCGAATATCCAAGATTCGAATCTTGGATATTTCTCATACAAAGACGATGGACATCGAGGACGCGACGACATTGAGCTACGAAGACTTTTGCGCGCGTTATATGGCGCCTAATCGTCCTGTGCTACTCCGCAATGTGACAGAAAAGTGGTTTGCAAAGGTGGCGCAATGGCGCGATGGCTCGACAATTAATTTCAAGCATTTAAAAGAGCGCTACGGAAGTGCTTTGGCACCCGTACGAAATGCGTCGAAAGAGTGGATTGGCAAAAGTTTGAGAGCGTTGTGTGTGTTGCATATGTGCGTAAGGTGGTAAGCGGTGATGTGATGGAATATGGAGCTGAAGACCGATGGACCATGAGGCTTGGTGAGGAAGAGGAGAAAGAGAGAGAGAGAAAAGGAATATAGAGCCGACTCATGGGAGGGAGGCTGACGCTGTGTGTCGATAGACGAGTATTTGGATCTGATCAGGAATCAGACAGCGGGCAAGAAGTATCTGAAGGACTGGCATTTCGTGTATGCCTTTGGTCACGATATATATGAGTACGATCAAAGCACGTGCTTGTCAATGAGCAGCTTTTACTAAACGGGTGGTCGTTGGTGGATTGTAGAACACCAGCGTTTTTCAAGGATGACTGGCTCAACTGGTAACATTGCCGAGTGTTTGAGCCCTCGTAAAGCTCAAGACTAATGCTCCGTGTCAATGGCGGTATTGCTCAGGTGGTGGGACCATAAAGACAAGAGCGAGAGTGACTACCGGTTTGTGTACATTGGTAAGTTTGAAGGTCGTGTTTCCAATGGTAGCAATGCCATGGATTCACATGTGTGTTGGACACACAGGCCCTGCTGGAAGTTGGACGCCGCTTCATCACGATGTATTCCGCTCGTACAGGTATGCGGTCATATGATCTTTGAACAAGTTGGAGCTCTCACGATCTCTCTATCAGTTGGTCTGTGAATGTTTGCGGCCGCAAGGAGTGGGTTTTCTTTCATCCAGACGATGTACGTTGCATGATGATACCAAGATAAGTAAAGGCTCTATCTAATGCTGATAGGTGGAGTAGGAAGCAAAGTTGAAAGACCGCTTTGGTCGCTTTGTCGTTCCCGATGTAAGAGCCACAATGATCGACGAGGAGAAGTATCCTCACTTTCATGAAGCAAAAGCAGTCCATGTCGTTCAAGAGATGGGTGATGCAATTTTTGTCCCGAGTGGATGGTATCATCAAGTGACGAATGTGGAAGACACGATTTCCATCAACCACAACTGGTTCAATGGATACAACATTTGTCGCGTCTGGGAATTCTTCAAACGTGAGTTCGCGGCGGTAGAACTTGAGTTGAATGACTTGAAAGGTATGGGTCTTGTCGGCCGCGAGTTTGTCGATCAGTGCCAGCTAGTCATGCTAGCCAATACTGGCATCAATTATGTCGAGTTCCGGGAGCTCTTGTACGCCAAAATGAACGATATGCTATTGCAACTTGCACAGCTCGAACACAGCGACTCGACAAATGGAGATAACGAGTTGATCGTTCATTTTCTAAGAGTACGTTCGTTACGTGTCGATGAATGGGCAGTATGGAATGTAACAATACTGAAAGCATGCGCTGTGGATGCACAGGTGCGCGATATCCTTCATCAGTTGAACGCAGTCTTGGACGCAGAAGATGCGTGAGCATATTGCTCCGACGGTGAGCATGACGACGTGCGTGGCGTTCGAGGACTGGAGTGAGCGCGATGGCGTCAAAGGACATGCGCCCAGTCCGGTGAAAGGGTTGGTATGGGCGTTGTTCGCAGTGCCGCCAGACGCTTTCATTGGTTGAATAGATTACAACTACGCACGTCAAAAAGCTGCGGAAGAAGACGTGCGAGTGCGTGGCAGTGGATCCACAAGAGCCAAAGCATCTGTTTGGAGTGTTACGCTACGACCACGCAAAGTGCAACGCCAATATTTAGGACCGCGATGTGAACGCTGCCATCAACATACTGGCGCTGCTCAAGAACGAGCTACGCGGGAAGAAAGTATCTAGGGTTTACTCTCTCAAGCTGTCCAGTATTGCCGACACTACAACATCTCCATGCGTCCACTTGCGGGAGTAAAAAAACGAGACGGGAGCAGTTGATGCAGTAATCCAAAGTGCATTTGTCCATTGTCGTTCTTCTCTACAAAAGTCAAGTGAAATTGAGAGTGCAGCGCTGACTTTGCCCGGTGGAACATCTAGGTTAGAGGTACTCATATCGGTACTCTTATTAGTACTCAGTGTTGACACTTATCATCAACTTTTTATCACACACTTCCCTTCTGTAACGTCACATAAACATGTTTGTTGCGTTTGCAGCATAAGAATTTTGTCACATTTGACGTTCGCTTTTTAATGACTTTTTTTATGATCGTAAACAGCGTCTATCCTAACGAAGCTGCGCGCAGCAATCAAGCGCGTCACTCTCCTTCGGGCCCGTCGCTCCTGCTGTTTGCCGCTACCTTCTTTGTCATGTATCTTTCTTTCTCGCCCTCTCTTTCTCTCTCTGTATGGCTGCATGACGGCAGCCGCCAGTGGGGTGAAAGGTCCGCCTTAATGAACTGTCGGCAGCTTAAGCTTCAGACCTTACGCCACGGAAGGTCTGCATTTCTGCTTGTGGGATGTCTTCCAGTCCTGCTTCTGGCAACCAGCACCACAGTACCGCACCACCTTGCAGCGTGAGCACACGAGCGTCGATAGCTCCTTGCACACATGGCAGCGCAGGGCCGCCTCGCGTTTCTCGAGCAGTTCCTTGTCAAAGCTAAATAGTACAACACAACGTCAGCATCCGGCTGTAGCAATGGTTGAAGATTTGTAAGAGAAGGCGTACCCAAGCTTCTTCATGTCTCGCCAAGTCTCCATGGGCTCGGCACTAGACTGCGTATGATACATGTCCTTGAAACCTTTTAGCGTTAGACCCTTGTTCTCATCGCATTGAAAGTAGGTCTGGATCTCTTTGATCTCCTCGTCCGAAAATGGCTTGCCGTCATTGCAGGTCTTGCTGAAATCCCGGAGCTTTTCCAGAGTCAGACTCTTGTCCGTGGGCTTCTCCAGGAACGAGATGTAGAGCCGCGTAAGCACAGCTTCGAAGTCGCGGGTCAGGTTGCCGTCCTTGCCAATGAGCAGCGCGCGTACTTTGTTCTCCGAGATACCGTAGTTTTCGTATTTCTTAGGAGCCATGGTTGGTGGGTGTTGTTGTCGAGGAAAGTCTGGTTCTAACTCGTTCGACACTGCGGGGGGTGGTGACCAATCTCGAAATGCCTAAATTGTCGCCGAGCAGCCAAAATTGACGCGTAACTACCACCTGTGAGATTTGATGCCCTGTCAAATAATTTTAGCGAATGAAAAGCATTGCATATGCTGCATCACAAGAATAAGGTCGGACTAACCTGCTATAATTAAATTGTGGTGAGTGCTGATTAGTTGAAACTATAATTAGGTCATGCGCAGAGAAAAGTCGGTGTCGTGTGTGATGCCGCGTGGCAAACTGCTTGCAGATCGTCGCAACGAGACACATGCCGCGCAACGTTTACTTGAATCTGTCGCTCTTCCGTATGTGGTGTTGTGAAAAACACTGCAACCCTATGATCCAAAATGTCTAGATGATGACGGCAAATAGACTCTTCTTCTCAGCGAGAAGAAGCTGAGCATTCCACGCTCGTTTTGCATTGGCAATTCAATGGCCCAAGCCTTGGCATCCTCGAGCGTGTAGCTACTACGTGCACATATACTACGATCACAATACGCCACTTTTCAGCATTGGTACGCCGCTTGAGTTTGTCTCTTGCTTGCGCCACACATCTGCTGTAGACAGCTCTCCGCGGCACTGCATTGCTTACATACAACAAAGCACAATGGCCATCGAGTTATCTTCCGCACAGCAACTCGTAGCGGATAGTCAGTAGTTTCATCAGTTTATTATTGGTCAAAACTTTCTTCAACCGACTTCTCTCCCTCAAGGCTACTTATTATAGAGAGAAGTCACCATGACAATATCCAGGTTTATGTATCTGGATACTTTACCCTTTTCCCTTTTTTCTATGCACCGTCTGTAGGTCGCCAAATTGACGATGTTGATGGCGGTTCAGTAATCGCGGTGCACTCTAGAGCAGGACTTCACTTCAAACTGGGCCTCAGCTCTGTTGTGTGGTAGCATAACGTCTTCGCGCTTTCTCTGCTTCGGTAACTTCGTGTCGGTTGTGTAGCTGACGGTCGAAAGCGTCTGTTGACAATGCAATCGAAGTTTGCGTGTAAATTGTAATGCAACTTATTTTCCGGTGCTTGCTTGTCATGAGGTCGTTCATGAACACCAGCGTCACGTGCATGCCGTCGTGCTGACTCCAATCCCCGAACACCAAGCATCTCTTCATGCATAATGTGCGCTTCGCGATCGCATCGACTGGCACACGAGCCATATTCATAGCGTCAACCTTGGTACAAACAAAACCCTCTTTCACAGCATTACACAGCGCCCGCATTCTAGGGTCAAGTCCGATGATGACGTCTGGCAGTTGACATCAATGAACACTCGAAAGACCTCTTGTCTGTTCTCTTCTCGCTCTCCGTCTGTGGTCGAAATAGCAAAACTGACGCACCCGATCTGTCGCTCGTTATTCGATTGGTAAAGAGGTGACAAGCGTAGTCATACTCCAAGTACTTGCTCTTCTTAGCATCACTCTTTTGACGCATGTCCTCAAACTAAGATATCAAAGAGCATGGCGCATTAATATCCACTCATTGTCTTTGACGGTAGCAATACAACAGGGAGACTCCCATTATAGCCCTCGACTTGCTTCTGGCCAACGGAATCCACTGCGCATGCCATTTGGCGTAAGAATCCGGCGCGTCTGCAGCGCTTCCGTCAAATATGTCTCATCGGTACTTTTGCACGCACGCATGATCGCATTCACGAGGGTTTCTACCTTCTTTTGCTCGCTTCTAGGTGAGATCGCTCTCCAAATGTGATGAGCACGTAGAGTCGGAAGCGTTCCTCAAAGCGCTTACGAATCATCACGCCGGCGTTGACCACCATCCGCTAACAAAGCTTACATGTATCAGGTGAGAATCGAGACTGTGTTGTGCTCTCTGCGACTGATACACACGAATGCTTTCCCACAAATTGGCATGCTTCTCTGCAATAAGGCGCGCATGAAAAGCTGACGCCACGCTCGAGCAACAGTGTTCAAACAAGGTCTGGTCGGTGTTGTCCAGCAGAGGGAGACTGTTTCTCAGACATCGCAGCGTATATAGATTGACCAAATACCAGACCTCCATTTGGATCTGTTTCGCGCTGCATTGAATCTCGTGTTGAAGAAGAGGGTCACCCCTTTGGGCTCGCCCGCTAAAAGCCATCCGCCAATCACATGCAAAGTGCCTGGACTCAGGCCTTCAGGTAAAATACGTGGAGATGCAAAAGTATTTATCCAGATAAACCTGGATATTGTAGGAGGCGACATTGCCTCTGCTCCCTATAATTAGTTGTAATACCACTGACTCCGCTGTACGAATCGAGAGAAGGTCTTTCTTGCAACCCTCAACTTACTACAACAACTCAGCACAGACGCCGGTCTTAGGTGTGGGCTCGCAACATTAGCATCAGCGACTCGATTAAGTGCTTGCCTGTCGTACTTCTTTGACGCATTGATAGTCAAAAGGCTCATGGACGAGGACAAGCGCTGCTACTCGCTTTCAGTGCGCTCCAACGCCTTGTACAACAACCTGAATCTGTCCGCTCGCTCACGGCGTGTCGTGCCGCCCCAAAACAGCACGGGGGCGCGCTTCCCGACCACGGAACGCTCGAGACAAATCAACCTCAGCCAAGTCTCGAATCTTACCCCTGCCTCCACGGGCTTGGACGAGGCGATTCGCGCGTCCCGCTACTCGTCGGCATCGTCAACCTCTTCTGTCTACTCGGCAACCTCGTCGTCTGCCCACTCGGCGACATCGTCTACTGCTTCATCCTACGGCGGGAGCGACCGCTGGGCTCCGCAACACGCCTCCAATTCGTGCAACTTGTGTCATGAGAAGTTCTCGCTGCTCCGACGCTCGCATCGATGCCGACGCTGCGGCTACCTGTTTTGCGCCAAGTGTTCCAGGTTTAAGGCGGCGTTGACGGGACATACGCATAAGTCCAGACTTTGCGAGACGTGTTTCCCCAAGGTTTTGTCTGCCAGCAAGCCGCCCATGAACGCCTTTGTGCATGCTAAGGCGTGGGTACCCCGTGGCGTGTTCACGCACATGCTCAGCTACTTGAATCACGTGGACCTGTGCCTGGCGTCCATGACATGTCGCTTTTGGTACAAGAGAGCTCTGCTGGACATCACATGGCGTCCACTGTACATCAAGGAGTTTGGAGACGACGAAAGCAGTCCGCAGCGCGAGTCGCTGGTCGCGTTTCAGCGCGATGTGCACGGCATCGGATTCGAGAACTTGTCGTGGTATAACAAGTTTGCTATCCGCTGGACGGCACGAAAAGCTGCTGAAAAGAAGAAGAGTTTCTTGGTCATGTCCAGCTTGCTAGCGTCACTCAAGCTCAGCAAATACGCAGCATTGTTCGAAGCTGAGGAGATTGACATTGAGTCGCTGTGTCTGATGAACGCTGGCCATCTGCGCGACCTTGGAATCCCTTTCGGTCCTCGCATGAAGCTGCTGAATGCTGCAGCGTGTCTGGCGGACTTTAACGAGGATGATGACGATGAGCGACCATCCATGGAGTCCAAGCCTATCACGCCAGTAGCTCGATTCAAGCAGAAACGCGCCGAGATGAAGCATTTCCGTGCTGGACTTGTTCGCCGTGTGCAGCAGTCGGCGGTTCGCATTGCTATCCTGACCAACGAAGGGGAGCTCTGTAATGTGGGCTCTGGTATCATCATTCACGAGGACGGATTGATCGCAACTGCCCGCCATTGTCTTCAGGGAGAGCAGTTTGATTGTATCTACAGCGATGAGTATATGATTTTGGTGGCACCCACGGAATCTACGTCATTGCCGCCGTTATGGAAGTATCATGCGCGCGTGATCCCTGAATGCTGCAATGAGGATCTTGATTATGCACTGCTGCGCTTGAACTGCGAGGTCATTTCGGACCCGCCCAGTGGATTGTACATTGGCGACGTGACGGACCGCATGATTGCGCGCAACTGGACAGTGACGAAACTCGAAGGCACTTCTCGAGAAACAATAGGGAAATTGCCGGCTGTGCGCATCGGCAATTCAAACAATGTGGAACCAGGTGACGAGATGTGGATGTTTGGTTATCCGAGTAGTGGTCACAACACCATCACAGTGCATCATGCGATCTGCTCTGGAACAGATTCTCAAGTGTACGAAGGTGAAGAAGTGGACAAGGCGATGCTTCGTACAGCCGCACAATTGGACAACGGCTTTAGCGGTGGTGCTGCTGTGGACAAGAAGGGTCAACTAGTAGGACTGATCTCGTTCAGCGTGTTGCGTCAGGATCGTGTGCGTGCTATCAACATGGTCAAGGGAGCCATCGAGCACGCCAAGCGTCTGCATAATTTCTCATGAGGAAGGTGTGCACTCACCGTAGTGAGCTGGTTGCCGCAGTAGCCATTTCACCTTCGCAAGGAAAAGAGATGAAAGCGAAGATTACCCATGTAGTTGTTGCAGAGCGTGAGTTGTGTTGTAGTATTCACGGTGACTAGTTTATTTGATGAAGAATGAATGCTAGTACAGCTGTATGACGTTGCATTGAAGCAATGATGTGCGTCTTGGTTGAAGGATGAGTCACTAAAACGAGGGAAGTGGGGGAAACGAAGGCCACAGCATTTGCTACAAAACGTTCAAGAGTGTGTGTGTGTGTGCGTGCGCGCGGTAAGACATTCCAAGCTTGAGGTGACACATCGAACGTGGACTTGAACACGAGATGGAGGAGAAGAGTGTGGAATCTGTGGGCGTGACGCTCTATCCTGCCGACTATGAGGCCGTCGAGATGGTGACAGACCAGGGCAAGGAGATCCTTCAACAGTAACTAACGCAGTCAAAATTCGTGCCTAAATGCTACTGGAAACAATGATTTTGACTACTAGTTGATGATGTTGTTCCTGTGTAGGGAGTTCACAGAAGCGCAGCTATTCCTGCACTCGATTCAAGAGCTGGAGCGCGTGCGGACACAGAGGAAGAAGAAGAAACAGAAGACGGAGAAGAAGGAGGACATTACAGCTGAACAAGCCAATGGAGTCAAGATCGAAGATAGTGACGAGTCTATAAAGATCGATGAAGCTGTGGAAGAGGCAGAGGAAATGGCGGAAGATGCCGACGACGAAGAGGAAGTGATCGATCCGAGGATTCATTACCGTCCGATGGTGGCGGAACTACAAGCGGCAGTTGCTGAACTGCATCAGCTCATCAATTCCGTTGACTTGATTCGTCGTCGCGATTTTCTCGAGGAAATGCGCTGCATTCGTGAGAATACGGCACCAAAACGAGAGGAGTTAGAACATCTCGTGGAAGCAAAAAGTGCTCAAGTGAAGGAAAGCGGCACCATTTTGTTGAATGGAGTTGAAGCGCTGGCTAAGACAGTGGAAAAGGAGAGCGTGTTCTTCCAGGGCATCACGCAAATGCTGCGCAAGTGGAAAATCTGTGCACCTATCCATGGCAATATCCCAAAACCATTTCGTGCGGGCGAACCGCTGGCAGTAGACTGCAGTTTTGGCAGCGGTGAGTGAGTTTACTCTTGCAAGAATGATGCACTTTGATGCTGAGACTGATGGAGGGGGGAGCTCTTGTGTATATTAACAGCGGGATCCGTTTTCATGCCACCGACGCGATCAATCTCTGACCTTGCTTACGCTGAGGTATGGCTATAGCAATGACAAGCACTTTGCTTTTCCTGCTAATTGTTGGACTATTGCCGTGCAATCGCTTTCAGCTGAGTCGCACGGAAAAAGGACTCGTACGCGCTAAGACTCCTGAGGACTTTTTGACTCGCACGATCCAGGTTTGTATTGCGAATTGGTCGTATGAGCTATTCTCTTGTTTCTGACAGTCTGACTGATTGTGCTTATCAGCTGAAGCTTGAAGCAAATGACACGGGAATGGCGGGAAACTACACGTTACCACCGCCTTCTGTAATTCACATGTACTTCAGTCATGTCCAAGATAAAGTGTATAAACTCATAGTAACGCGAGTGATTGTATCTATGACGAATGCAGGACCAAAGCAGATATGGACAAGCTTGAAGATACGCCTGAAGATCTGAAAATCTTGCAAGAGCGCAACACGTCGGTTTTGAAGGCCGTGCAATTCTCCGTGTTTTGTGAAGAGCTGTTTTACACGCTGATGAAAGAGGCACTGCAAAATACGTCCAAGTGGACAGACACCGCGTTCAATATTGGCAGCTATGTTGTCAAGAAGCACCGAGGAGGGGAAGACAACACTGCAGCAAACACTCCGATTTCAGTTCTACAAGTGCTGGATGACGAGATTCGTCTTCGCGTGAATGAGCGGTATCAATTGAAGATCAGACTTGTAGATGTGAAGAGCTTGGCAAAGAACAGCGACACAGCAACGACGAAAAGAGAGACAGGAGTCGTCGAAATGGTGAGTGGGAAACAAACGCAGGAAGCAGAGCCTATCACGGACATAAAGAAAGAAGAACTCGGACCAGAGGATACGCTGTTGCCGACTACCAGTCCAGTCAAACCACGGCGTGCTGCGTCCATCTCATATTCGACCCCTGCTGACAGTGACGAAGCCTTCTTGACGCAGACTTGTCGGTATACACTCCTTTTGTTGCAGCAAGAAATTCGGACTCGTCACGGTCGAAAGGAAATATCGCGGGCGCTATTGTACACAGGCTCAGACGTATCGACTCCTGCCGGAGGTGGTGCGAATGCTAGCATTTCCAGTGCTGGTGCCGGTGGTGCTGCTGGAATGGGCCCCGCAAACGAGATGGACAAACACGATGATACACCAGGGACACTCGCAACAGCCTTAGCTGTCTTAGCACATAGTTTGCTGAAAAACGAAGTAACGCGATACCTGGACGAAGTATCTTCGGTTCTTGCTTTCCAAAATCTGCAAACATCAGCTTCGGGTCGCGTTCTAGATGATGGTTTGCTGCAACCAATTTGTGATTCAGTGCGTGGTGTTTACGTGGGTCCGCGATGGAAAACGTGTGCGTTTGACTCGACACTATCAGCATTTGACTTGAACATCGGCAAGAACTTTTCCACAGAAGTGCTCATTTCTGGAGCACGCATTTTTGTTCAAACTGGAATCGCGTCACAACGTGAAGTATCAGGTGTCGAGGGACTGCGCGAGTTTGTTGAAAAGACCGTATGCTCTCAGGTGGCACTAGCGCTGCACCGTGATGCGCTGTCGTTCGGACTAAAACAAAGCTCACTGAATTTGGACCGCACAAGCGTTCGCCTTGTGGTCACGGGTGAGTGGAACGGCAGCTGCATAGGCGAAGGTCGTGTATCAGATTCAAGATCAGTGGGATCGATTTTTCTGGAGCCGTACTTTGCTGCTGATGGCAGTTTGGCGATCAATTGCTTGCTGCAAGCTGTCGATACAAGTAAATTGGCGCCCATGGAAGCTATCCTTTGCCGCTCTATATCCGGGGAAGTGTACAAGCTGGAGTGGAAGCGGATACCTGGCTCGAGCGACGCAGTCAAGATGCTCTGGCTCATGCAAAAGACTGAAGTGCTTTCTGATCCATTCCAGGGGTCCACAAAGTCCAACGCAGTGCAGCTATCTAACGGCAGCTAACAGCAAGTGCAGTCAGTGTTGATGCCTCAAATGCATGCAGTACCAGCGGTAGAATTCGACTAGAGAAGATTGGTGCTTCTAGAATCCGGGACTAACGCAATAGCAGTATTTCTTTTGGTGTACATGTTCAAGTCGAATCAAGTGAAGCGGCACTTCAGAGGAGCGGTGCGTGACGTAAGGAAAGTTTCGTCTTCAGCTATTTTCGCAAGAGTTTGTTTGGTTGTTTGTTTGGTTGTTGTGTCTTCTAGTACGTAGTATACGAATAGTTTAGCCATGCTTGGGAGGGCACGTGAAAAGGAGATCGCCGCGCTACGCCAAGCCAACGACGAGTTGCATCGAGAACACGTCAATGAGAAATTGCAAATGGAAGCAGCTATGGCACAGGAGCAATCACGGACTGCGGAACTAATGCGAACTGTAGAGACCATCACTGAAGAGAATGGTCAATGGCGGGAGAAACACGCAGCGTTGGAAGAGGCCAAGCGATATGCAGAAGAACAAATTGAGGAGACAAGACGGTATGCTGAGGAACAGTTTGCAGCAAAGAAGGCAAAACTTGAAGAGCAGATAGCACAGCTTGAGGAACACGTCAAAGGCTGCACGTTGCAGATGGAGGACGATCTAGCGGAGCTGGGCCGCCTTCGAGCCTCAAACGCGGCGCACGAGCACCGGGAGATTGAATCCCAGAGAAAGTTAGACGAACGTGACGATCGCTTTGCGCAATTGAGTGCAGAGTGCGATTCACTTCAAGTGCAGTATAATCAGCTGCAACAGGCACAAGATGATGCACGACGATTGCATGCTGATGAAGTTGCTGCTAAGCAGCAGGAGCTAGCCAAAGGCTCAAGCAAGGTGGAGGAATTACTGGCTCAAACCGCAAGTTTGGAGAATCAATTGAAGACAGCATCGGCAAATGAAAACGTGCGTGAGGTGAGCCAAAATGCCTTGCTGCGTCATGCAGAGCAACAAGCACAAGAGAAACAAGAGCAGCTTGATGAGGTCAATGCGCGTGTGAAAGTACTGGAGGATGAAGTAGCATTGCTGTCGCTCCCTAAATCCGGTGGCAACGATCGTTCTGCACGCATCCGGGGACTTCAGCAGGAGGTTTTCATCAAGTCGGAGCAGCTAGTGCAACAAGGCGAGAAGCATCTTCGTGTTGCTGGCGTGTTGCACAAGACCAAAAATGAGCTGGCGCAGCTTCGAGAAGAAATGAATAGTGTGCGCTGCATTCTGCTTCGTGGAATTGGTCTTGATCCTACAATTGCTGGTCAAGATACAAGCGCAGATGATACGCAGTACCAACATGTGAAGCTGAAAGAACTCCTACGCTTGCGTCTAAAGGCGCTGGAGTATGAGTGGCAGCTAGTCGGAGCCCCGTCAGCTTCGTCATTGTCACTTGGTCCCCCAGCAGATGAAGCACAAGACGGCACAGGGGCATCTTCTTGTCACTTGCCCAACGTCGAAAACTTTTCGGCACTCGATGCACTTGGTCTTGGCGGCATTGGGCGCTTGGAGCGCGAAATGCGCGTACTTCGAAGCCGCAACAAGCGCTTGATGGAGCGGACCGAGCGACTTGAAAGCGAGCTGGAGACTGCTCAAGCTGGGCTTCGCGACCTGCAAAGTATGCGGGAAAAGGTTGTCGAGATGGCCAGTCGTGAGAGAGTGGAGAAGGAATTGCGAGTCAAAAGCGAGCTAGTCAACAAAGAGCTGGAGGAGAAAGTCGCTGCTCTCTCGGAACACGTCGAGAAGCTCATTGTGCATCTCAAGCACGAAGCAGCAGCTAAGACCCGTGCGGTCGAAGCTCAACGTCGTGTGGATAAAGAGCTGCTGGAAGTGAAGGACAAATTGGCTACTGCAACACGCAAGCATGCCGCACAAGAGGCAAAAGTGGTAGAGCTCGAACAAGGCGCGCGCATTCTGGAAGACCAACTCCGTCTTATGGACGAAAAGTTCATTGACGTGCGCAACAAACTGGACTGGACACGCTCGAATGCACGCAAAGAGAACAAACAACTCTCGGCCGAGCTCCGTTCGTTGCGTATGAAGTGGCAAATGGCCAGTGACTCAGGAATTCTTGCTGGGATGCCGGACTGGGCGTCCCCTGCGTTCGAGTCAAAGCTTTCGCGAAAGCCGCTCCTGGGGACGAGTAGATCGGAATCGCAGCTACCGACGCCCAAATCGTCCAACAACGGACTCACCCCAGTAGTAGCAGCTGTGGTACAAGACGCTTTGACTATTGGCAATGGCGCGCAAGTTAAGTTCGACATCCCCAAACTACCTCAGCCACAGTCTGACGCGGGCACACCCTGGTCTGATGCCAAGCTGTTGGCTCTGCAACGACAACTTCAAGACAAACGTCGAGCTTGAGGAAGCAGACTTTTCACTTCATCTTCTCTTCAACACTTTATCATGCGGTGCACATAGTTACCGTTTCTGGTCGCTAAAAGATTCAGCTTACGGCTTAGCTGCGCGTGGGGCTGGGTTCGTTCCTGACAGGCGCTTGAAGATGGCGTCGAGCTGGTCCGCAACGAGTTCGTAGCCGCCGTTTTCCTGCAGTCCGCGGTGCACTTGCTCGTTCAGACCACCGGGTGTAGCTGCCTCATGGGCCATCTCGCCAAAAGCTTCCGTAGAGTCGGCTCCTGCAGTCGCTACTGCGTGGAAGAAGGACGCAATGTAGTCACGAGAAGCCTGTTTGCCTGTCATACAAAGTAAGTCATTGCAAGTATCTTACAACAATATAAAAGCTGAAGACAGTCACATACCGACGCCGTTGTTAATGCACCACTGCTGCGTGGTGTCACACGTAGCGTAGAAGAAGGAGATTAGCGCTGTGATGCCCGTTAGCTTCGTGATCTCAGCCTCCTCTTCTACCATGACAGGTGTGCCGATTTGAGCGAATAGATCGCGTGCGTCCGAGTTGTTTGGGTAAGCCAAGATGGGGCCAGTGCGCTTAGCAGCAGCGGGCAGTGGGACAGAGCGCACAACGCTCTCCGTGGGCAGCTTGACGAGTTGCAGCAGTTCGTCGTAGGGGATCGTGGCCATCATGGACACGACCTTCTTGCCAGCAAACGAGAGCTTGGGCAGCTCCTCACGAGCCACATTGGGCAACAAACCGATGAAAATAACGTCGCTCTTGTCCACAATTTCCTGGTTGGACGCACCGATGCTCACGCGGTCTGGAAACTTGGCAACGAGCGCTTCCGCTTTGGCCTTGGTACGTGCCGAGACGTATGCGTGCTTGGGCTGCCAGCCGTTATCGCTACAGAAGCCCGTAAAGACAGCTGAGCCGATCTTGCCTGTGCCCAGAAGGCCTAGTGTCGTATCGGGGGAAGGAGCCATGCTGATGATGATTCGCTAATGATTCGGTATCGGAATAAACTCATGTATCACTATCGAGAAGAAAAATCATTATATCGAGGTACTCCGATGCTTTTAAAGAAGTTCACAGATTTAAACAGGAATTAAGGAGAAATGCGACTGCTAGAGTGCCTAGGAACAATCTGGAGGATACCCGCAGTGCACGCTGCATGTTAGATAGGCAATCCTTGGATAGTTAAGACTTTCCCGCATGCGCGAGAGTAAAACCTAAATCGCTACGAGTTTGCTCGAGGCTCGGAGGTAATGAGCCGTCGGTGGAGTTGTTGAGAATTTCTAGCACCCCCTCGAAGCTCGGTCGTTGCTCGGGAGCGCTTACCCAGCACAGCGTCATAAGCTCCTTGAAAAGAGGTGGACACTTCACGGGAACTGCCGGTCGCAGATTATTGTTAAGCACGCCGAGCGCTGCCTGAATCTGCGTGAGACCTTCATACGGACACTGCCGTGTTACAGTCTCCCAAATGACGACGCCGTATGAGAACACATCGGCCTTCTCCGTGTACTTTTCAGCAGCCAGCACCTCTGGTGCCATCCACTGCGTCGTTCCGCAGTTGCCTGTCATTGTCTGGAAGTGCGCACGAACGCGCGCTAAACCGAAATCAGAGATCTTAAGCGCGTAGGAGGAATCGATCAACAAGTTGGGACTCTTCAAATCGCGATGCAAAATCGGTGGCTGGAACGAGTGCAAGTAGTTCATACCTAGCGCTGTGTCACGCGCAAAACTACAATCGAAAACAAGATCCATCCACAGTTGATTAGCGATCCAGCACATGACACAAAGGGACATTGATGCCATAAAACGCAGTCTACAGCTATCTTACCTGTACTGCTTGCTCATATCAATGACAACATCTTGGCGGAGGACGTTCCAAAGCGAGCCACGAGGCAGGTATTCGATCACAAGGCAGCGCGTCGGAGGCTCCAGACACGCGCCCATCAGCAAACAAATATTAGGGTGCCTAACGTAGTCAACGTTAGTTCCTAATATCGTATTCGGTCTAAGCGTAGACTATCGAGCACAAGACAACACCATACCTTAATATGCTCATAATCTGCACTTCAGCCTCAAATTCTTCAAGTATGTCAGCTGTCAGATGCTGACAAACCAGGATCTTCACGGCCACAGCAGTCCCCCGCCATTTTGCGCGATGCACAGTTCCAAAAGCTCCTTGACCGATCATTTCGTCGATTTTGAGCTCCTTGAAGTCTATATGCAAACTGTCATTTTTGGCCTTTGACAATTTCGGTCTCCTCCTTCGTATGTGTTTTCCAGAGGTGTCTCCAGCACTTTCACCTCCTGCACCAGGTCGTGCTTGTACCTCGTCATTACCCTGCTCTGCTCGTGTCTCCTCTGCTGCGAATTCTGCGGTAAATTCAGCGTCAACTTCATCAACCAGAGGAGTCGCTGAAGTTTTCACATACATCGGCGAGTGTAGAAACAGTGGGATCCGTGCCTTACGCGCGACCTCAAGCTGCATTTGAGCTGGTGGAGCAACGTCCCGCACAAACTGCCGTTCAATATTCGTCTTCAGTGTCTTTGCATTAGGAGACACTTCTGCGCTATCAGGAGATTCCAGCAAATCTCCTCCGCGATATTGCTCGCCAATCTGGATCGGACTCCTCCCTGTATCTGCAATATGGAGCAAACGGCCTTTAGGTCCATGGTTTTCCAGATCGTAAAACTCGTCATTCTCAGCTTCAAACGATACACTTTCCAATGAGTCATCAGCTGCATCTGCGTGGCGCTGTGGCGATAAAAAGCCCATCTCTTCATCGTAATCATCAAAAGTGATCCGATGTTGATTACGTCCAGAGTCCTGTGGTTGTCGTTGCTGTCTTGACTGGTCGTAATTGGCTCCTTCATAGATGGTGGTCGGCAATTGATCCATGGCGAGTTCTTCGTCTGTAGTAACACCCTTGACCTTGCTATTGGGTGGGGCTGTGGACGTCCCCGTCGCACTGTGCGTTCGTCTCCGCATAGGCTGCTTCTTGAGTAAATAATTGGTCCCAGACGCTGCTGTAGCATCGATGCCAGCGGCTGCTACTGCGGAAGATGTCTTCTGTCGGTTCTGTTTGAATCCTGCATACCCATGATGAGGTTGCAGCGGTGGCTGCTGCTGCACCGGCGTCTGCGTTTGCTGTTTCTGTGTGACCTGTTGTCGTCCCTGTCCTAGTGCTCGTTTCTGCTGCTGGGTCTGCAATCGAGCAGCAGGAGCCGCTGGATGCAGGAAAGGCATCATATCACCTTCCCCATCCACTGGACTGTTCTTATGGTCTGAAATCTCTTCGTCACTCCATGGCTGCTCACGAATAAATTTGAGGTACATGGCGACTGCTAGCACTAAAAAGCACAGCGACCCGGACAATACGGGGTCCATCCCGAACATTGACTAGTGCAGTTACAGGACAGGATCTTTCCAATGTTTCAGGATGGGCAACTGACGTTACGTGACACGCTGCTGACCGACTTCACTGCAATTTCCAACGTGCTGCAGTCTCCAGTGCCTTGAGCGCCGTGACGTAGTCCCTGGAACTGCCTCACGCTCGACAACTTGCGGCTCCTCTCGAAGTGACACTGTTCCACTAGGAGTTCTTCCCCCTTGCAAATTCATGTAACTTACATCAAATGACATTGAGTTTTATTGATTATGGCTACACGCTTGTTTCTTCTACATGCCGCCGGCCTTAACGCCTGGCAACTCGAGCGATAGAATATGGTGCAGTGCAGCCTCAAACGTCGCAAGGTAATATCCGGATTCGCTACGTCGTTTTTCAGGATCGCACAAGCGATTCAAGAGCACTTGTGTCAGGATTGGAGCTTTCAAATCACTGTGGACGATCACATAAATAAAAATGGGCAAGAAGTCGTCTCCGCTCAGCACGTCTTCCTCCTGCGTCTTGGTTGATGCTTCACACATTCCAACATCTGCTCCGTCCTTATGCTCTTCTTTGCCTGAATCAATCTCGATGGGGGCTTCAGCTTCATCTCCAAAGGTTAAGCCTCGGGATGATCGGTTGGAACTGCTGCTTGCAGGCGACAGCATCCGATTCGCCGGAGAAGAACCACATTGCGGCTGCCAGAATGCGCCGGCCATCGGCGTCGAGTTTCGCCGACGGTGACGCGGAGGTCCGCTCAAATACATTGTACGCTCAGCTTTGTAGAGCACATGGATCTGGTGTGCTGTGGCAACCAGTTTCCGCATCTTGTCCTGCGGCAGGAAAGCTTCATCGACCTCCTTGATGACGTCCACCACAGACCGCCAACTCGTCATCGAAAGTTTGTCGATCGGGATACCAAAGTAACTCTGTGGCTTGCCTTTTAACTGAATCACGCGCTGGCGAAACTGCTGCTCTTCGTGCCGGACATGCCGACGCAAGTACTGTGTCAAGTCATACATCAATGGCACGCAAATGCGGTCTTCCAGCTCATGCCGAATGGCATCTGACACAAGTTGCTGCAGTTTGTCCTGGTTGCTTATCGCATCCGTTGTCATGAGGCTCACAAAGGAGCTGTGTCGCCCAAGCGCTGGATCGCCAGCGTTACCCGCAAGAATTTGCTTCATCAAACGCTGAACAATAAGCTTCATCTCCTCAAACCGATGCTCAAGCATGTACTCCTGCACACCGTCTAAAATGTCGCCAATTTCGTCCAGAGCATTCTTGCCAGAAGTCAAAATCTTCTGCTTCATTTTTATAAGAAACTTTTGACAAGCTTTTCCTTCCGGAGATGCCAGATCGTTCACCGTGTGGTACACAAACACGCGGAGCTCACGCGAGATTGGCTGAGTGCGATTGCGCTCAAGGATGCCCACATGCGGTACTTCCAAAAATTGCTGCAGCTGCTTGAGAGCTACGCCGTGCAGAAAGGTGAGTGGTGATGGTGCCACAAGTGCTGCTGTAGTACGTAGAAAGTTCTCTAGCACAGGTGCACGATCGTATGCGAGCTGATTTGGCGAGTAGCGACCGTGGCCACGACGGGTTGGGAATACACACTCATTCACCTGTCCAGATAAACGGCTCAACTATACCGAAACACACACACGCAATAGTCAGCAACAAATTCACTTTCTGCTGCAAGACGGTTGGCGCAAGATGATTTCACACCTTGTGAAGCACTTACTTTGCGATGAAGTTTATACAATTCACGGAAACGCTTGCGCGTAAACCAGACAACGCCACTTTCTACATCTACAACACGAACGATATACTCCTGAAACACTCCATCCAAATAGGAGATACCGTAAGTCATCGTACACGACGCGAAGAAACCTCACACAAGCTAGTACGTACCATATGACCACTATTTCGAGCAGGCTTGCTTTCTTCGCGGAAGATTCGAATGCATAGGGCATGACGAATTGCTAATGCAAAATAGCAAGCGTTAGTTCGTGCTGTTCACATCCAGCTGCAAAAGTTCTGTAGCCTACCTTTTGCCTTGAGGATGAGCAGGTGCCACTCGTGGTCTGAGATCATGCTATTCATGTTCATCGTCATGTCCATCAACTAGAAAAACGTTCTCCCAACAAAGCGTAAGTTCGCACATCCACCAGCAACTTGTCAAGATGTACTAAACAACGACAAACATACCATCTTCGTGGGCTGAATCCTAGACAAAATCATCGAGCGCAAAAAGTCGAGTTCCTGACTTGATATGACACCGCTGCGGTATATTTCACTAGCTTTTGACAAAAGCTCGAACACAAGGTGCGGCTCGCGATGGCGAATACGTTCTTCCGCTTCGGACAGATTGAGTTTGCTCTTCTTGATAACATCAATGTGCGCAATGTCAAAGATGTTGGAACGCTCGTTACGCAGCTCCACCGGAAGAAACTTTTGATTCATCGAGTCCGCCACGATCTTCTGGTTGGCACGCATAGCTGCGTCATTAAGTACAGGAGTGATGACCTCATCTCTCGATGCGCTGTCGTCATTAAACTCCTTTCCATACAGCGTGCCATCATCCTCTGCGAACATGCTGTTTGATCTGTCGGACCGAATCTCCTCCGTAGCGTTCGAAGTCTCCACTGCCGCGCTCTTGTCTTCCTCTTCCACCTCCTCTTCCCCTTCCTCGCACTCCTCCCCCTCTTCTTCTTCCTCTTCCTCCTCACACTCTTCATCTTCCTCTTCCGCAATTCCTTCTTCAGACGGCCCATTCTTGGCCGCCATATCATCATCTGGCAGCTAAATCAACCAACACTGTCAAATACCAGACACCACTTCATCTAAAGCTGCGCAACTCACCCTCAAAAAGTCGTCTGGCAATGGATTCTTCACTGGCCAGCTATTGCTCTTGCCCTTTGTCTTCTCTTCACTCGATGTTGCACCTTCGGCTTGTTCCATGTTCAATACTGCGGCGATCGTATCCTCCATAATAAAGCCATTAGCCTCCAGCACAACCTGCAATGTCTTCAACTCCCACTTGGGAAAGATAGTATACAGGATCTCCACTCCACGTGCCACTGCTGCCGGGCTTGGGATAGGTCGATTAGCGGATGGAGAGCAAGACGGCGGCCCGTTCACGCCCTTCTTCTTGGAGAAAATGGCCTCCAATAGGCTCTTTTTGCCGTCTTCACCACTTTTCTTGAGCTTCATAATCCCGCCACGTTCACGTCGTCGTCGAGACAGAGGCGGTGTACGGCTATCCGTCGAACGTGGGGTTACGCCTCGCATGAGTGCGGGGGACGTGAATTGGAGTTGAGACATCGAAGGAAACGAAGGAACTGCGGCTGACGACGGTATGCAATTACGCAGTTCTGGCCAGATTTGGGTCGACAAAATGGGTCTTCAAAATGGGTCGCTTCAACGATAAGTCCTAGTCCCCCTCCTCTTTCTACTTGCCTGAAGCAGCAGCTGCCATGTTCCTGCCGTGGATCTCCAAGTGCGAGCTAGTGCCGGTACCTGCCGACTCGTACGTTCTCAAGGTGAGTGGACTTGCTGTTGTTTATATACTGCAAGTCTTGCCGTCCGTCTGAGCCCTCTCGTCATTGAATCACGTAGAAATTCTCAGAGAAATGCCAGCGCGGCATGTGCTCGATGATTGTAACTTCTCTTACGGAAGAAAATGCAGACACACTGACGATACTGCACAGTAGTCACCACATTCGCTGGGCTATGGAAGTACTAGGCCACTCGTTTGCGCTACCCATGGAGGACTCGGACGTCATTTCGGGCTCTTTGGCCATCTACCAGCGCTGGCTCGGGGTAGACGACGGGGCGCGATGCGGCAAGGATCAAAGACCGGCTTGTATGCAAAAGGTGGAGCAGACCTTTATTCAGGACATGCTGGGCCAGATGACGCTGCTCTTTGAGGAGCGCACAAACACCGGCGGGACTAGCGAGAACAACATGGCTACACACGTGGCCTTATGCACAAAGTGAGTGATGGTAGAAGCTTTTACATGGCTACATAGAGACATGACGGTGCTAAGTTGCTTAATGTGCTCATGTGGATAGAGTGTTGGAGACTTTTGACGCTCTAGTAAAGCATCGAGGAGCACAACTTTCCCATCCAACGTGGGATCGTCTCATTCGCTTAATTCTCGGTGCAGCAGATGGTTTACTGCATAATCTACGCAATCAGCTAGGTAATCACTTGTGTGGACAAGTTGTGCGGCTTTTGTTCGAAGTGTATCTGCGGTCGCTACCGCCGTGCGGACCGCGAGGAGAACTATGGAGTCTATTACAAAAGTTTTGTCGACGTTGGATTCATCGGACGTTGGTTATCGAGCAGTGGAATTCTATCACGCTTGGACTCACACGAAGTCTCATGAGTCAGATCCACGACCAAGACGCTACCAAAGAGATCGAAATTGTATGGGCAGACAACCGACAGCCTTCCAAATTCGAATTGGAGAGCTCCATGCTCGCTTACGCGTGGTATCGTCTTCTCCGTGTAATTGGCCATCCTTCTGCGATTTTTGATCCGGACGTGTACCTTGCTGCTGTGAAGGGAGTGAGTCGATTAGCTGATGAATTGGCGCGCATTGAAAAGGTGCCGCGTGTGCAGTGGGAGCATGTGTTAGGTGCACTCAATCAAACGCCGAATCGAGATGGTCCAGTGTTCCAAGGAGTTCAGAATGGGGATGCCGATTCGACTGACGACTTGCCTGCGTCGATGTCCACCAAGCAGCCACGGGCTCCGCCTGATGTCAATACAATCCTACGACTGATTGGGCCTTGGCTATTTGACGCCTGCTTGACTCGCAAACCGCGCTTTGCTGCTGGTCGCAGTGAAGCTTTGCGCTGTCTGGGAAAACTCTTGTGTCATTACTCCAATGGTCGCTCTAAGCGTGTCAATTGGGCTTTCAGCGTCCGCAGTTTGATGGCTTTGCAGAATGCACTACTCGACGATGACGAGCGTATTGCAGCTTCTGCCGTATACAACTGGTCTAATGTGTTTAGTTTGTATGGAAATCACACACTACGTGGTGCTGGCGTTGTCGTAGGCCCATTCCACAAAGCTATTGAACGTGTATTCCGGTACGATGGTGGAGTCAGTCGTGGTCCACTCGTATTGTACTAATTGTGCTGCTTGTGCTTGAATAGTGCTGCGGAACGTAAGGACACACCGTCTTCGTCATCTTCAAAATATGACAGTCGGCGTGGCGGAGATTCATTCTTTGTTCAGGACGACCAACACATTGGAGGGATTCCAATTGTGCTGCTTCGGCGAGCAAGCATTGAAGCTTGCAGCTCTCTTCTTACTATCCATTCCCATATTCCAGTACGTTTGATTGTTTGTACGCCATGTTGAGTCGCTGTTATACCCCATAAGACTAACAATTGATGTCAAAATGCGACTTCATCGTAGCGTGCAATGATCAAAGAAGCAGAGCGAGAGATCGTAGCACCTTCAATGGCCGATATTCCCGGACTATACTCAACCTTGCCCAAGTACACCAGCTCAAATGTTGTCGCCCTCCTGATGACTGCCATCAAGACCGAGACGGACCCTACAAACCAACAGATGATGATGTGGATCATGACAGTGGCTATCCAGCAAGAGGCTGCTTTCTGGACGAATGGCTTGGCATCCAGTCGCAACTCCCAAGTACCTTTCACAATCTTGCTCATTTGCTCGATCATCACCAAGTCACAGAAGTACAAACCACCAGTGCTCTTTACTGCATTTGACTGTTTGCGTCATTTGTCCCTGGTATGCGAGGAAGTGTTCTTCCACCATGCCAACTCCGTTGTCCACCTAGTGAATGCGTGCTGCGACTTCATTAGCAATAATACGCCGGTTTTGCGCTCGAGAGGAGCTCCGTTTTACCTCGACAGTCTCATGGCAGCAGCATATCACTGCATTATCGAATGGATTGTAGCAGTGCCTTTGCTGCTGAATAAGCAGCAAGTCATTGCAAAGATCATCCCGACCATTGTAGATGGCAACGAGCGGTTCCAGTCGGCGTCTCCTACAATCACAAACATGGCGGCGCGAGAGGCTGCTCATAAGCTGATGAACATGCTGATGAAGCATCATGTTTCGCACACCAGTAACGCTGGTTCCATCGGTCACTCATCGGGTTTGACTGAAAGGGTAAGTCATTGTACTGCCAAGGTTTGCTCTGTTCTGGTCCTAACGCTTTGCTTTCGCTTTCAGGGTGTGCTTGCACAGTTCTGTGGCCTAGACGATGCAACTGACATCTATCGTCACTGCCGCTTCTTCTCTGTCAACAAGAATTCGATACTGACAGTGATCGAGAAACCCGCAAATGCGGCGCAATCAGGTGAAGCAATTTTAATCATGCGCGACACCACTGGTCGTTATGTGTGGCGTTCCAAACCTCGACATCGGGATGGCCCGCGCCCTAAGAGCGTAGCCGAGTTCGAGAACTTTTCTGAAGACAACGTGCAAGCTCAGAAGCATGGTGACTTTGATTCCGATTCTGACGCGAATACGCTCGAGGACAGCGACGGTGAAAGTGACGAGGAGGCTTGCGTGGTAGATCCATTGCTTGTTGCAATCCGTGACACTCACACGAAGACTCCCATGACAAGCTGGCGTCCGTCTCCTGATGGTGAGGTTGAGACGGAATCTGATCCAACGAAGGTTCGGTCAGGTGAAGGCAACACGGGAATGAGCATGATTGAACGTAAAGCTCAGACTGGTCGTGATGATGCTCGAAGCACTCAGGATGCAGTGTTCATGAGTTTACTAGTGTCACAGAGCCATGAAGATAAGCTTGCTCCCCGACCAAAGGGCTCTGCACGTGGTGTGAAGTGCCGTAAGCCAAAGCCACCTGAGAAGGATCCAGCACTCCAGACGTGGGAAGTATCGCGGAGAATGATGAGTGAACTGGGGTTCCTGTCAGTACGCAATTGGGGCTCTGTTTTTGCCATGGACGCCACTGTTGCTACTGATTTCCTCCGTGATTTGGAAACGCTGGACAAACTTCCAGAGCGTGAAACCTTTGACATTTCGGTGGCTTATGCGTTCACTGGTACTTCTCGAGGCGGCTACGATCAGATCCGTCTTGCCACCTCGACGGACGTGCATGCTGGCTACGTCGAACTGTCAAAGGATTACCACCTCTTCCTTTCGTCCATCGGTGAACGCGTTGATGGCCACGACCACAAAGGATACTCTGGCTTTGACGCCAACCTCGTGAACGGCCGGATGCTTTACTACTCGCACTACAGTCACGAGGCATGCATTTACGTGCCTACCCTTTTGGTCGAAGGAGATAATCGCGACAGCGATAGCGACAGTGAAGCTGACGACACTGAAGGGGCAAATGCAAGATTGCTATTTCGACACGCTAATGTGCTCATTGTCTGGAACGAGTGCCAGCAGACATATCGTCCGGGGAGTGTGTTGTGGGACGCAGTATTCAAGCTACCGATGCCTACTTCAGGCGTAGTCCTGATCATCGACCCATTGGGCAACGACCTCTACTGTGTTCACGTAAGCCACGAGTCGTCACCACTATTCAATCAGCGTGATGTGATTGCAAACCAAGAGGACACCTACGTGGACGAAGCGGACGTATACACAAGCCGCGTGCTTGGTCCGCTGCTGGATGGCATGGTGGTGAACGGTGCATGGTTAGCCCCGCTAGTGCGCCAGACTGCCATCAATGCAGCCATTCTTTCCCGTGCTTTTCACCGTTACCAGCACGATATTGGTGCTATTTCGTCTTCACCTGTAGGTGCTGAAGCCAACCGCGGCAGGGTGATCTCATCGTTTGTCGAAAAGCACATGCGTCCAAAGCTTCCTGGCGAATTCTACGGCGACCTGTTTGCGGATCTTACAAGCGAGTGTTAAGTGGTGGTGGTACACGTAGAAAAGGAGGTGACATGGATGTATCAGCATGTCCAGTTTTACTTTGCTTTATTGCCAATGCTGTTGCTGTAATCTCGTTTTGACGCTTGGTATGTGCGGGATATGCCTGATCTCATTCTTGTCTGTTGATGAAGGAGCCATTGCTATGTTTAGGCAAAAACCACCGCGACGAGCGCGATAAGCTCAAGATCATTCGTTTTTTGTGTTTGCCAGCAGAGAGCAGCGTGTACTTGTCAAGCAAAGGAAGATGAAGGCGGTCACGATAGGCTCGCCTTCGTCCCGGTCTCCAAAGTTTTCCTCGAAAGAAGTATCGACTTTCAAGGATCAACATGCTGGAAAACCCGCTGAACAAGACGTGAACCAATGTGGCGATACAATGAACGAGCTACAACGTCTTCGTGCTGAAACAAGCAATGCCGGGGCACTACAGACCGAGTATTCAAACAACCGGACGATGGAAGGGTCGCTCGTGTTTCGTAAGCGTGTGCGTCGACGGCGTTATTGCATCTTACAGGGCCGAACGATGCTTGTATTTAAAAGTGCACCACCTGAATTGGCGTCACCAGGTGCCCCAATCAAGCAGATCAGTGTGATTGGAGTCAAGGACGCAATGGAGCTTGACCCGAGTGTACGGTCTGCGCTGCTTGGAAGTGGTGCGTCTGGCAGTTTTGACAAGATGCTTGTAATCAGTTCGCATAAGTCCAAGCTTGTCGTGGTCGAGGCCGATACCCCGATCGAGAAGGAGCGCTGGCTGCACGCAATGTCCACAATCCACTTGACGTCCGATGAGAACGAAAAGGCTTTCTCCCAATCCATTCTTCTGGCTGACACCTTCGATGCTCACATGGCTGTAGCGTTGTTGCATAAGCATCGGACTAATGCTATGGCAACCGAACTAGTACTCGAACGCTTAGCTTCGTATGCAGAGCAAAACGCTGACGACGTGGAGTTTTACATTCAACAGATCGTCCATTTGATCGTCAATACGGAGTTAGCCGCGACGGATAAGCTGGCAAATTTGCTGCTCTCGATATGTCGGACAAAAGCCTACGTCGAACATCTCGGGAATTGCATCCACTTGGCTCTGCAGCTCTTCTGGCTATTGGAAGCAAAGATCGCTGACAAGGATCCAAAGACCTACAATTTGTGTGCGAAGCTGCTCATGTCCATCGAGGCTAAAGTTGTTAACCAGCAATTTGAATTGCCGAGTACGCAGACTGCAGATGACGTCAATCGACGACTCATGGATATCCCTCATATGGAAGAGAAATTGAAACAAATGACTGTTGAAAGATACGAAGAGGTCTGCGGCAAGGAAATGGTGTCTCGATCTGCCGAAAGCTCGACGTTGACTGAACAGGAGGTGGTATCTCCTCTCGAGTCTCCCGGTAAACTGGAAAATTGTCCGCAGCAGCCTGCCTTGCTTTTGAAATGGATGGAGAAAGAGCGTCAGAAGCGCTACAAGTACTTCCACCAGCAACGAGACTTTGTGAAAGCTCTTGCGGACATTTCAGAACGGATGCGCGCTATCGATCTACCGCAGGACCGGAAAAAGCACCTTCCAAACGAATTGAAGGCGTTGGTTGTTCCAGACATGGCATACGTGCCTTTAGGTCGTGTATCGGATCCGTTTTGCCGTATCACTCGGGTGCTTGCCGACGAAGGTACCGTATTTTCCACTCGCAGTCGCGCGCCTTGCTTGTTGTGTTTCGAGGTAATCGAAGACCACGTTAATTCTGCTGGCCAGCGCAAGCTCTCAACCGAATCAAAGATATCCCAAGAATCGCTCTACGGGTCCAAATGTGACTCGACTTTGGTGACCAAAGAAGCTGAAGTCGCAAGTCTTCTCCGAAAGTTTGCTATCAATGGACGTCTTATATGTGTCGAGAATCTGGCAGCTCCTGATGAGGATGAAGGCGATAACGCTGAAGGCGGCCACAACGAGACGGACATAGTTGACGACGGCCAATCCAGTGATTCGCCTGCTTTTACTTCGCAAGATAGTCAGAGTGTGTTGAGCTCTCCGTCGTCAACCATAGCTTCCGATGAATCGATGGACTCAATGTCTGAGCTGAGCGAGAGCAACTCTCAGGCACTGAGTCTTATCCGCGGCCATTCCAAGACTGCCTACGAGACGGGTCTTTCCAAGCTGCTCAGCGCTAGTGAAGTATTCGGAGAGAGTTGGGAAGCCAAAAAGGGGCGCATTCGTGCCTCCTCGCCGTATGGACACTTGCCTGGATGGAACGTAATTTCTCTGGTGAGTCTTTCCTTCTTGCATGACTGCTCTCGTGGCTTTTCTCTCAGCTGATCGATCGTTTCTGCTTGATTGTAGATCTCGAAAAGCAACGACGATATCCGACAAGAAGTCTTTGCCATGCAGCTCATCACAACGTTCCAATCCATTTTCCGTGAGAGTGGGCTTCCGCTCTGGTTGCGGCCGTACCGAATTGTGTCCACGGGTCGTACGAGTGGCCTACTCGAGACGATTACGGACGCACAATCGTTAGATGCACTCAAGAAGGGAAGTACATACGCGGGCTTGCGTGCTCATTTCGAAAAGACGTACGGTGATGGAGATGCCTTCAAAAAGGCTCAGCGAAACTTTTTGCACAGCCTTGCAGCTTACTCAATCGTATGCTACTTGCTGCAAATCAAGGACCGCCACAACGGAAACATACTTCTCGACACGGAAGGCCATCTCGTGCACATCGACTTCGGCTTTATGCTTGGTATCGCTCCAGGAGGCAACTGGAGCTTTGAGACGGCACCGTTCAAGCTGACAAAAGAGATGGTGGCGGTGCTTGGCGACGTATCATCCCCATTGTTTGGCGAGTTTGTGCAGCTGGTGGCGCTTGGATTGTTAGCTGCCCAACGGCATGCTGAGAAGGTCGTAACGCTTGTCGAGATCATGATGCACAACTCGACCTTCCCTTGCTTTCAAGGCCGTGATGTGTCTCGCGACCTGCAAAAGCTTCGAAATCGCTTCCTGCTTCGATGCTCTACGGAGGAAACGGTCAAGTCAGTTGTCAAGATGATTCGCGTAAGCTACAAGAACAAGTGGACAAAGCGCTACGACAAGTTTCAAAAGATCACAAATGGCATCGTTCCGTAGGATTCGTGTGCATCAATTTCCTCAATCGATCCATCCATTTGCGTCTTTACGAACTTGAACATCAAAAAAACGCAATCTGACCAATTTGTTTTCCACGTAGCGATTTCATAAGCGCATTTTCTTGGCAGCGTTGATGCTTTCCGCGCTTGGATCGTAATCAAATTGTGAGAGACTGAGGTCTTCCATATTGTATTGTGCGTTTGATTGTGCTTGGACTGTTGCAGGTCGCTCGGATTTCACGGTTGTTGGCAGAACATTCAATGCCATCATTCGTGGGGGCGGTGGAGCATTGGAGGATACCCACCGCTGCGGCTGTGGACGGAATGGGCTTGTGGAAGGACTTGATGTGGTTGCTGAAGTAGAGTGGCCATGCGCAGCACTCAAATTGGTACTTGCAATAGTCTGCTTTGTTGTTGCTCGCGGAAGGACCGAAGCCGACTGCTGCACGAATGAATTTCCGCTCGTGGCCGACATATTGCGCATGACTTGAGGTGGCTTCCACTGCGGCTTTTGATGTGATTGGCCCTGATGTAGCATTGTATGTTGCTGCTGATGTTGAACTTGCTGCTGTTGCATAGATTGCGGAGGCGGCATTTGCTGTTTTGGAGGCTGCTGAGCCTGTTGATGCTGTGGAGGTAGCTGCTGGGGCCGCGGCTGCTGTTGTGGCCTCAAAGCTTGGTGTTGCTGGTGCTGTTGCGGCCTCGAAACTTGTGGCTGCTGGTGCTGCTGTGGTCTCGAAACTTGTGGCTGATGTTGTTGTGGTCTCGAAACTAGCTGTGGCTGATGCTGTTGTAGCTGCTGTGGTCTCGAAACTTGTGGCTGCTGGTGCTGTTGTGACTGGTGCTGCTGTTGTGGCTGGCGCTGCTGTTGTGGCTGGTGCTGCTGTTGTGGCTGGTGCTGCTGTTGCTTCTGTGTGTGCTGATTCTGTGGCTGCTGATTCTGTTGTGGCTTGAGCTTTTGTTCGTCATGAGCTTTTGAGTCTTCATCTGTCACTGGTGGCCGTGGATCTCCGCCACTTTGCACCTGTATCACGTTCGGTGCTGCTGCCAGGGGCGCCATGGACTTGTTCGCGTTCACATCCTTGATGTGCTCTCTATCATAGCACGAGTTGCCCAAATACTCTCCAAAAAGCCTCAGTGCTCTCTTCCTTGCGTCCGAGACGCTAGCCTTCTTGGCTTGCTCCAATGCCGCAGCCAAATCTCTCTGTCCCTCAGAGGAGCCGAATCCCACGTCCTCATGACTCGTGCCATCCTTGAGCTCGATGCGCACCAAGGAACTATAGGCAATACTCCAGCGATCGCCCTTTTTCTCCTTCTATAGCAATATCATGAATCAATCCAAGCCACCACCAAAACCCACTACGAACATACGTACAAATTCTTCTTTGCACTCGACAATACGACACGACCAGCCATTGAAACCGAAGGCACGATTGGCCAATTCAATGGCTTTGCAGCTCTCAATATAGGTAAGTTTCCGTCCTCCAGGCCCAGGCCGGCGCGTCAGACTGTCTTTGCCCAGCTTCTGGTGCAGGAACGCGTTCACGTTTTGCTGCTCCTGGTCCGCAAACGCCACATGTCCAAATCGTGCCACGTTGCCGTTGCCGCCACTTAGAGGAGCCAGAAGCGCCTTCGTCACTTGATGCGCTACCAGCGTCGCCACTGTCGGTTGCACATCATTCTCCAGAGCGGACTTCACGTCGGCCGTCTCGCTTAATCGGCGCTTCATCTTAGTGCGCAACTGCAACTTCTGGTCAAATGAAGTGGTGCACAAAACCCAGGAATGTCCACCACATTAGAATCTTAACAGATCGGAATTTCCGCCAATCGCCGTGACGGTTGACAGTGTGCCGCGTGGCCTTCATCCCATCATTCCGCCATTTGCGCCTTGGACTCTCAGTATCTCCCTTTCCTCGTCTCTCGCCATGTCGGACGTCAATTCGCTCGTGTTTCAGCCGCTAAACCTGTTCTTCAAGAACAGTCTTCACCTCGTCAAGAAGTGCAACAAACCGGACCGAAAAGGTACTTGTCTCCAGCCTCTCCAAGCCGTAGCATAGTCAATAGCTGATCTTGTGCGCTCTCGTGATTGCAGAATTCGCCCGCATTGCTGGCGCTACTTCAGTGGGTTTCCTCATGATGGGATTCATTGGATTCTTCGTGAAGCTCGTGCACATTCCCATTAACAACATCCTCGTAGGCGGCAGCGCCTAAATCTATGGCTACAGCTCAGTTGCCATCGACTTGAGTCACTTTCGAGGCCGTAAACCACCGAAGAAATAACGAGAAGGAAGAAGGAGTTGATGTGTTGTTCAGTGTCGCGCCTCATCTCGACTCAAGAGGTCGATAAATTCAATAGACAGTAGCTTTTTGATATCATCGTACGTGTATTCTGTCTTTGATCCCTTATAACGGATCTGGGCAAGTAGGTGAAGCGACACAATGAAGCTGCAGGAAGAAACGACGTCGGACCAAGCTACAAGACCCACAAGCTCGCAACTCTGTCATGCAAATGGCAGCCCGTTGAACCCGCGAGTCTTTGCAGCGAGCCAGCACCTGCGTCAAGCGACGTCTGTTGATGTATGTATGTGTCGGTTCAGCGAGCTGATGCGTCTTGACTTTGCTTGAGTTTGATATGGTTGCTACTTGTTGTCAGAGCTTCTTGGGGGAGAGAGATCGTGCATTCCTGAGTCGAAGCTCGAGAGATGGCTGTTTGCCAGTTGCACAAACCAGCGGCGGCTTGCTACCCCTGCAACGTGCTATTGCATTGGGAGATTTAAACTCACTTGAGCTCGCCTTGACCTCTAGACAAGCAGACAACTCGGGCCACGCACTCACCAGAGCTTGCAACGCTTTCGGAGAAACGCTACTACACACGGCTGTGCTTCATCAGCAGCTCGGAGCTGTGCAATTGCTGCTAAAGCATGGTGCCTTGCCGTTAACGAAGCTCCCGGGTAATTCTGACCTGCAGCAGGCCGATTTCTCCGTGACTAGCACCGCGCCACGCACTTCCAACTTCCGGTACAGCCGCGTGCTAAGCGCTGCAGAGGCTACACCGCTACATTATGCGTGTGCTACTGGCCATATCGATATCCTGAAGCATTTGCTGTTGGACATTCCACCTTCAAAAGACACAGCGAGACACTGGCGATCTGGAAGTTTGCTGTTGTGGGCTATTACAAGTGCCCAGTCAAAGGTGGTCGAGTTTCTGGTGCTTCAGAGCAGATTGGAAGCAGATTGCTTTGACGAAGACGAAAACAACTCGATTGCGATTGCCGCGCTTGTGGTAGCGATACCCGAGACACCTGAACGACTCGAAACATTCAAGACTATTGTGCAGGTTCTGGTACAACGAGGACCAGAAGATGGCGGTGCTGACGTGAACCACACGAACACGTATGGCCTCTCTGCTTTCGACGTGGCCGAGACGCCTGCTTTGAAGCAGATTCTAGCACAATTCGGCGCAATGACTGCTCGTGTCGTCCCTGTTGAAAGAGTGCTGCGTTGGGACCGCGACCGTTTTCGTGACGAGATCGAGTATACACCCTCTCCTGGACGTTGCCGTGTTATACTTCGCGAACAATCGAGCAACACGGACAATTAATTAGCTTTGATCAGTTCTTCATCAAGACTATCACAACGATTCTCTTCACTGTTTTTTCTTCCTCTTTGTTTGCATCTTCTTGCCAGCTCCAAGCTTCCGCAACGTTTTAGCTTCTTGCTGCGCTGCCAAATCGTCCAAGCACTTGACAACGTCCATATTCTCAGCGATTCGAGCAAACATCATTGGTGTAAAGCCGTAGCAGTCTTCAATCTCGGGTTTTGCGTATCGTTCGACAATCAAATACTCTACAAGGTCAAGATAACCTTTAAAGCAGGCAATGTGAAGTGCTGTCCAGCCCATGGCATCTTGACGATTCACATCGGCTCCTGAGGTTTCTACAAGTTGAGCAACAATTTCTAAATAGCCACGGACAGATGCCCAATGCAGAGGCGTAAAACCTTCACGGTCTGCAAGCTCCACGTCAGCCTTGGCCTTCAAAAGACGTCGGAACAAGGCTTTGTTGCCCATGATGATGGAATTGTGGATTGGAGTGAGCAACGCAACGTCGTCTTGTTGATTCACGTCCGCTCCACGATCAATCAAAAGACGTGCAATAGGCTCATGCTGCTGCTGGATGGCAATATTGAGTGCCAACTGTCCAGTCACAAGGTCTCGCGTGTTGACATTGGCATGGTGCAATAAGTGCGTGTGGACCTGGAGGATATCGCCATCCCACACAGCTTCAACCAGTGAACTAATGATGCAAGGTAGCCACGAGAAATACCGACGCACAAGCAGGCGAGCTAGTGATTGACAGTTCCATCGCACACGGACACGAAGCTGGTAACCAGGTCGTGACTTCAGCATCATCCTTTCCCGAATTTTGGCCACAACTTCTCGTCGTCGCTCAAAGTCTTCTTGAACATATTTCAAGCGCATTAGATCGATGCGAGGTCCATCAGTCCAAGCACGTCCAAGCCGCTTCTGCTGCGTAATTCTGATCCCGCTATCGCTATCTACTGGTCGTTGAGGTTTCGGCCGAACAAGAGGGATCACGTACGATGCAGCCCCACCTGCTAACACTCTCATCGAGCCATTCAAAGTTTTTGACCCATTTCTCTTCGTCTTCAGTGTTAGATCTTCGTCTTCACCAACGTCTTCACCAACGTCTTCATCCTCGACAGCTTCGTCATCGTCGTCTTCGTCTTCATCGTCATCATCGTCATCATCGTCTTCGTCATCATCGTCCTCGTCATCATCGTCGTCGTCGTCTTCTTCTTCGTCATTGTTCTTCTTATTGAGCTCTTCTAGAGTATCATCATTCCCTTGATCCATTCGACTCTTTGCAGTTCCTGTCATTGCAGCACAATAGTACTCCGATTGCTAAGCAGCAAGAAAAAATAGGTGAATAGTTCGTTTCAAGTTGAGGTGCTGCATCCAGATCGAGCGACAGCTACTTATCTGATCATTAGGAAACTATAAACTAGAACCAAGTCATGCAGTTCCGTGTGGTGACGCATGAAAAGGTTGACAAAAGCACCAATTGGACTGCGACCAACAATAGAAAGTCGCCAGTTGAGATCAATTGGCTAATTCGACCCGGCAAAGTGCAAGCGGTTCGTCAAGTGCAACAACTCAAGTCTCACCAACAAGAGACTTTAAAATGCCGGGTAAACCATAGTCAGGTCAAGGCTGTAAGTCCAGCAAAGAACGTGAGCCCTGCAAGGAAATTGAAGACATCATTGGACTTGGAACCAGAGCCAATCAACTACATCAAGTTACGTCGTACCAAGCAGAGTATGCGTGCTTCAGCTCGCAATCGAGGTGTTCTTGCTAATGTGACAGCCCACGAGATTATTGCACCAGTTGCAGCATCACCTCCTGTAAGCAATTCTAAGAAGGTCGTGTCCTAATCCACTGAAACTTTAGTGTTTCTTATGTAGCTTTACGTCTCATTTACATGATGCAATTGATCCCAGCATAAAAGAGCACTTCAATTGCAAGCTGAAGCGTGAACACTCTGCTGTCCATGAAGTCACTTGAACACTTCCGTGCTCTTCCTTACTACCGAATTCCGAACTGCGGTAGTGATTAGTGATAAAATCGGATGCGGTGCGAATGTTTTCGTGAGCGTTTCCTTGGTATCAGGCTGCTCATAGTTCAAGGATTTAGCTCCCAACACCAACCTTGACGTGCTCGAGATAAAGCAGCCCTGCCACTTTTCAACGTCATCCAACGTCGGAGGTTTAAGCTCAACAGAAATCCCATTCTCCGCACAAACCTCAAGCACCAGGGACCTTACTGTACCCTTAAGAATCCCTTCCCCAGCTGTAACGACTGCATCATTCTGGATCGCGTAGAAATTCGTCTGCGAACCTTCGAGCAGATGCCGCGTCTTTGGGTCCATGAGAATTACCTCCTCCATCTCCGGTGCCATTCTGTCGTAAATTGCCTTCCGCTCTTTTATCCACGCTGAATCTTTAGCTGCAGCATTTTGTCGGGGCAAACCTGCCACCTCCAGCTTCACCATCTCGGAGCGTAGCGGTGGGAGGAACCCCACATGACAGAAGATATCTGTATCACCCAGTACTTCATCATCGACTGTGTCTCGCTTAGCAGGACACACGAGCACATTGATTTTGTACTCCTGGTCTTTCTGCACTTCATAGAGGTCCTTGAACGCCTGCATGGCTGCGAACATTGTCTCTTCGGTCCTCGATCTCAGCTTTTGTTCCAAGGTGCTTGGGACAAGCACCTGCTTGCCCGTCTGCATAGCGATCGTCGACTCCACTGCAGCAGAAAAGCACATTTGGTCAGCTTGACTTTCGTTTACAATTAATTACTCTTGGTCGTTTAGCTAATCTTGTTGAACGGACCTAGACGACGAATATGCGCCTCGTAGTCAAAGATTTTGGTCTGTTGCACTGTCCGAGCGGCAGTATACGCGCCTCGAGGATGTGCCAATAGGAATGCAGTCGCATCTACGTCGCAAGGAATGGACAGACCATTCTTGGCCGCGGCCACGAGGAGCTTCTTCTCGGCTTGACGTGCTGCCATTTGCTCTTGGACGATTAAGTAAAATGCAAAATTCCTGGATCTAAAGTAGCTTTAAGCCGTTTACTCCTGTTGCAGTTATTTTGTGCTTCATCTCAATGTCTAGAACATACATACAAAGTCACTTCAGAACAACTTGGCTCACTTGAATGTGATATAACGGCACTAGTTACTTTTGGCGTGTAGCGATACTTTTTCTTCTATGCAATGTGATCTAGCGCCATAAACGATTTTCGATTGTAGGTGCGTTGTCCCCTCGTCTTGTAGGCTATAGCCAGCAGTGCAAACAGACCCAATACCATCATCATTGCGGTAAAACGTTCCATTGACGACCATAGATTGACGACCTTGCCATTGTAAGCAGCGTCCAGGGCAGAAATCTCGTCATCATCGTGCCCGTATGCACTTGTGACGTAGGCCACAATCTTGTCCTCATGAAGTCGCATCGGGTCCAGCGATATGGGCTCGCCATCTTCCACATAGCAGATTGGACACGCCCATTTTGACGGCCACTGCGCTTTCTCGAGGTTCTTATTCACCGTGTTGTGCATTCTCCATAGCCACATTATCACTGCGTGAGGTCCCTTTGAGTCGCTAACAGCAAGCTCGTCAATAACGCTCTCCGGGTTGGACTGCAAGAAATGCTCGCGACACTCTTCGCAACCAAAAAAGTGTTTCACGTAAAGCCTGATAGCCGCCATGGTTTTGCTCGGCTTCCAATGATTTATAGCAGATTCCTCGCTATCATTCAGTTCATTCACTGTAGCACTGTGAAACAATGTCCACAGGCCGCATGTATACGTCTTGCAAAACGTCCACGAGTTATCTTCACTCGATGCAAACAAGTTTGCTGGAAAAGTCTTATCGCTCGCAAACTCCATCCACTCAGTTAGTAACACTGACCAATCTGCATAGCTCCAATGGTTGCTTGTCTTCATCAACTCCACCAGCTTAGCAAGCACTTGTCGATTCGTCAGCAAAGGGAACGACGCCGCAAGTGCCTCCACCCACATCAATGCTGCCTCGTATCTTTCTCCTTCGAGCACATTTGCCCCCGTGAAGAAACCGTCCTGGAACGTAGATACTGCTGCAATGCCCGCGTCATGCAGATGCCTGTACTTCATTTCCAGCGAATGATCGCTGAAAATCATCTCTCCTTCGTCTTCGCCAGCCACAACGTCGTTCTTTCGGAAATTCGACAATTGAGATTCCAAGTTCTCTAAATCCACCCCAGATTTCATCCCGTGCTCCTGCATGAGTTTTTCCGCCCATTCAATTACTGATCTGCTATCCTTGGATACTCGTGACTTCATCGTGGCATTTTTTGCATCAGCTGGCACGTGGTGAAGCTTCACTGCAGGGTATCCCAAGATGCTCTCTTGATTGCAGATGTCTTTGTTCTTGGTGCAGTCTACAGCCCCCACTTGGACTTTGTCGATTTTCGCATAGAACTTGGCGACTCGCTCCCACTCTGGGGCAAAGTGGCGGCAGTGGGGACACCACGGAGCATAATAGTCCACGAGCCAGATAGTGTCAGTGTCGTTCAACATTTTGCCGTAATTCTGCGCGTTAAGCGAATGAACTTGGAATGACTTGGCAAACAGCGAACTAGAGTCATGTGACAAGAGGGAGAAGGCCGAAGCTGTGGATAGCAGCACGGCGAGCGTCAGCGTTCCCCAACGGATGACGTGCGTCGACATCATCCGATTCATTGCGAAATAATTATCCGAGAGCTCCACGAGCAACATAAGTGCGATACGTGTCTGTTTCAGGCGGTATACTGCTGCTCGTATGCAGTATAAACCGGTACACACGACGAAGCAGAATGTCGGCTCGAGCGTCTCGGAGGGGACATGCGGCGGCGTATGGTGCGCTGCCTAGCGCCCCTATCTCGGAAATCCGCACGCGAAAATGGACGAAAGATCTGAAGACGGTTGGCCACTTGATTATTCCCAAATGGTCTCCGGGTAAGGCCATCGATTACAGCAGTAGACGAGAAGTTGAATCGAGTGCTAACGTCTGTATTTCTCTACTGCTGCTGCTTGTTGCGTCCATTAGATCAAGAGGTTCGGCACTAGTTATAGCACACTGAATAGAACTAGAGAATGGTAGGGCTGACGGCTTGCTGGAATTGACGTCGTGGTGGTGTAGAATCCCACGGAGGCGCTGCAGAAGGGAGCGTTCAAGAAGTCGAAAGGTGTGGAGACTTGGCCCATACATTTGTCGTCTCACGGGGATCTTCTCACTATTGTCTGCTTCTTTCTATGATCTCAGGACGCAAGCGCGGATCAGGCGAAGTGGGGCGTATGACGCGCAGTGTGCGGCAGCATCTAGACGCACCTTTAGAGTTGCTATCGGAGTACCCCGTACGCGTTGTACGTGTCTATATATCGTCTATTTGTCGAAAGGCGTGCACTCATGTACTCCAATTTGTTATGTGCTAGCTCTCTTCGCGGCTACCGTCACCTGCTCCGACTACGATGGCTTTGTCCACTCCAGACCAGACGACTGCGCCAACGCCATCTTCTGAAACAATGTCAATGGACAATTCTTCTTACTCTGCACCGCAATCCTCGACTACTTCTACCTTGGATGCTGCTAAAGGACCAGTCAAGGATGAGCCATCGGCTCTTCCTCCTGCTCCTATGGCTCCGCAACCAACGCATCCAGTCGCTGATACCGGAGTGAAAGCTGAAGCTGCATTGACTGCCCCAGCCATGGTTACATCTTCTACCACGACACTTCAGATGATGCCGATGATGCCCTCGGTGTCAAACCAGATGATGACTGATGTGCCATCGGATGAACAGCTGGAAATGGTTCTGGACGATCTGCCCATGCTCGATGCAGACGATAGCTTCAATTTAGATGCGTTAGATCCTGTCTTTCTACCAACTCCTGCACCGACAGGAACATTGGTAACAAGTGCTCAGCATTCAAGTAGCTCCTATTCGAAGCAGCAGTTAGCTGAGAACTCTTCGGCCTCAGTTAGTGAAGAAGATGCATCGGCCAACTCGGGCTCGTCGATGCCGTCAGTTTCTCCCCAGTCTTCGCCCGGTATGATGTCCCGCTCTCCGTCACCATGAAGGAAAGCAGAAATGATTGACATCACCTGCAGATAAGATTACAGCTGAACACAAGAGCCTCATACATGCTTTGATATCCGTCTTGAATTTGTCATAATTTTCTAGCTGTATTACTTGCGTGTGTGCTTTCGAGCAAGCGTCTGCAGCTCAATCATCTCGGCGGTCTGTCAACGACATAATGCGCGATAAGTACCGAATGATGGCATTCACATTACATGAAACATACAAGCTTGTTGTGTCGCGGGTTCCGACGTAGCATGAAGCGAGCGAGATGATCAAACGGTCTGATTGTGGGACTGGCCTCTTCGCCATCTTTGCTTTGCTCTTTACTTGTCTCCACAGCTTTCAGTAGATGCACGATTGCTACAAATAGTCAGCATTAATAACACAGCGCCATCAATTCTGGAGCTTGGAGTGCTCTTTACCTGGAACAAGCACGGGCAAGATCTGTTCCACGACTAGCTCTACTTCACTCGATGTATAACCATGATCCTCAAGAGTTTGTAGTAGCGTCAAGACGAGTTCATTTGAGGCGGCCTGTACTTCCATTGCTGCAAAGAAGCACTGCAAACTATTCGGCCGAAAATAGGCGTCTTTGTCTAACAGAGCAAGAAAGATTTTGGTGAGCGAAAGACGGCTGGTCTCGCGTTATTTTTGCCTTTCGTGATCGCAGTGGGGCACTACACGTTCTCTTGAATTCGCAATTTACTCGATTTGGAGGCCAGCGCCACATTCTCGCGCTCTTATCGCATCGACCGCCACATGAGTCATGCGCTGCCGAAAGAACTCTCACTTGAAGGACGACCGGTCTGCGTTTAACTGCAGCAAGAATGTCACGTTGCCTTAAGTATACTACAGCCGCGTCAGATACCTCGTGTAAAGCTCGCGGGCTAGAACGACGGCATTTCTGCAACGATTTCTTCGCACTCAAGATGCTGTTTCTTCTGGTCCTCATTACAAGCTGTAAATCGCTTGATGCCAGCCATGCGGCGGTATTCCATTGAAGCTGCTTGCACGATATCGCATTTGCTACGACGCTTTGTTCGACTTTGACTTCAGATAGAGATCAAGGTATGTCAATGCTACTCTTTTTCGAGTATCGGTATCCAGGGCGGCGTCCTCACATTTACCGGTAAAAGCTCTTGTCACGTGGTTAAAATTGCTCGAATTCCCCTTGGCGGTGTCAAAACCTGGATGGTGTCGACGCGCGTCGTACGTTGGGGAACGCTCGCCGTGCTGCTGTCCACGGCTTCAGCCCACTCTCGCTTGAAGCACGATGCCGGTCCTCTTTTTGCCGAGTCATCTCGAGTTCATTCTCTAAACGCGCAGAATTACGGCAACATGTTGAATGATTCTGACACTGTCTGGCTCGTGGACTTTTACTCACCCTGGTGTCCTCACTGTCGGCAGTTTGCGCCTAAATGGGAAGAAGTGGCCAATGTATACGCTAATGTAAGCAACATTCGATTGGGCGCTGTGGATTGCACCAAAGAGACCGAAATCTGTAACCAAGAGGCCGTCAACTTGTATCCCGAAGTCAAGATATTCCACGTGCCCCCCAAGGCGACAGAGCCTATCACAATGCCTCGCGAAGACAATTTGTATGCCAGTTATGTGGCTAAGTGGATTGAGGAGGCATTGAAGGAAAATGGTATGCAACCAGGGATTAACGTTGACGAGATATACCCCGAAAATGCTCTTCGTAATGATATGAAGAAGAAAGTGGTCAAGTTCGGAGATCCGGTGGAACCTTTGCACGATGATCGATCGACAGATATCCGGCTAAAAAGACTGAAGGATGCAGGGACTACTGCTTTGTTTTTGTTCGAAGACGGACTTTTCATGGGCACGACAGTCTTGGAAGGGGAGCGGTATGAGGCTGCGATGACGTGGGTGCAAGCTCTAGCGGCTTCTTTTCCTCTTAAAGAGAACCGTGATGCATTTGCAAAGCTTGTGGACGCGATTGGGCAGCAGAAAAGATGGAACCAGGCGGACTGGAACGAACTCATCAGCCGGTGGAAAACTACTGCTAATGAAAGCAGCTACCCTCCAAATTTGTTTGCGAGCAAAGACGATTTAGCCTTGTGCACGACGCCCACGTGCGGGCTCTGGACATTGTTTCACGCTTTGACAGTGAGTGATGTGGATTCTCAGCGAAAGCCAAGTGAAACCATGGCGGCAATTCGTCTCGTGGTGAAACACTTCTTTGGCTGTGAAGAGTGCAGACGTCATTTCCTCCAAGCGAATCCTGAAAGTTTGCTCAAGAAGTTGGCGCTAAAAGATGAAGATGGCCCGCATGCTGTTGCGTTTTGGATCTGGAAGATGCATAATACGGTCAACCAGGTCCTCAGCAAGCCAATGTGGCCAACGAAGCTCTCTTGCCCCCGTTGCTACAGTGCTGGTGATCAGCCACTTTCTCTGGATCCGGCGCAGCTGAATGAAGAGGAAATTGTCGCCTACATTAGAAGCGTTTATAAGTTTGAAGACATGTTGGAACAACAAGATCTCGTGTCCACGCTGTGGTCGTCGATGAAGTCGATGGTCATTGTCGCTCTACTTATCGCAATATTCGCCGCTGCCTGGCTTCAGCAGCACAAGCATCGCTTGATCGGGGTCAAAGCGTTCAAATCACGGAACCACATCGCATAGAGAGATTTGTAAGACGGAAGATAATAGACTGCGGCGCTGTCGTCGTCGTATTGCTCCGCGTGCACTTCGACATCAGCTACCCTGTTGCTACACCCACATTACCACGTGTAATATGCAATGTTCTTTATCGACAGCGCTACCGGGACAAACCCTTTGGGCTTGCCACTAAGAGCCCTACACTAATCACAGACACGCGATGATCTTTGCTGACACAATTTAACTTCAATTTGTCAACTTGGCTTTCGATCCGTCGTATTCGGATTGCTGTGACAAAACTTCTGAGCTTATCAAAGATAATAGCGTCGAACAATGTAATGTTCGTCACACAGATGTTCGTCACACAGATGTTCGTCATGTGAACGATCTTGACAAGCTGGCAGTTATGAGTTTGATCGAATGGTATAATATTCTTGTTACAACGCATACTTCGTTAAGGTCGTTAATTTGGGAGATGTCTGTAATTTGGAGCAACTCGGCTTGGACCAAGCCATGCAAAGATGCTTGACGTATTAAGTGCTACTTTGGACAGTGGAAAGATCAAAAGTATGTGAGGGAAGTGAAACCCTTTCCTCCACATATTTCGTCACAAAAAGAAATCAAGAAATCGGTTGTGCCGCGGTGCCTACGAGCATCGGACCGCGTTGCCTTACCTTGCGCTTCCTTTTGATGGAGCTATTTACATATTGGGCAGCGGAAGAAACTTGTCAATCTGCTCCTGAGGCACACCCCGCTGATGGAGGTCGTGTCGCTCACGCAGCAACGTTGCAATGCGTACTATTTCACTCGTCGATGGAGACCGAGCTGGCGACGATTGCCAACGGTATGCTTCGGGTACAGCAAGGTTTTTCACTGCAGGCTGGTCTTCACCCTCCTCAGTTTCACATATAGAGGGGGCTGGAGCGTAATCGGGACTAATGTTGGCTTCAGATGGATTTTTTTCTCCTGTGTTGTGACTTTCAATGTTACACGCATCAGCTTGTTCGGTCGAAACGTTGTCCGTCAGAACGTCGTTGTTGCCAGGACTTGAATGGCCTCCGGGCAAAGCAAACCTTTCAGGAGTCTCGTCATTTGCCAAACCATCGTCATCGCTATTGCGTGTCTTTCCATCATCTTGACGATCAACAGGCGACAACACTTGCGGCTCAACGACACCAACACCGTCTTTCTCAGCGAAGACTTTCCTAAGCAATGCACCGTATTGGTCAAACGCTGACGATGGGCGAGCTTTTCCTCCCGCTTGTCTTTGAAGACTGTCAATTTTTACCCGGATAGCGTGAATTGTACAACCATGATGACCAACATTTTCAATCTTGTGCAAAAGTTTAGCCAGCATTCTCCCCTTATCTCCTTTCTTAGTGGACTGCGTATATTCAGCGTAGTGGCGCTTCATCCAGTCCACCAAAAGCTCCATGGCAGTTGGAGACCCAGGCGCTATAGGTTTCATCCACGATAATCGACTGGTCGGACTACTACGAATGTGTTTTGCAGAATCTTTCACAGACAAAGAAACGTCGTCGTTGCTGACAACGTTCTCCTTCAGTCCATGGGTGTCCTTAAAATTACGAGTAGCATGAGCAATGCTGGCGGATCGTTTAAAACGGTTCGTCGCATCATCCTGGTCTTCATCATCTTCAAGATCCCCATTTTCCTGGCTGTCAGAGCTTTCATTTGTTGCGCCCTCGCGTTCCTGACAGGCATCTCCCATCGTGAATATCTCTTCGAGAACCGATCCGAATTGCTCCCAAGCTGCCGATCGCGTCTTCTCGCCCCGAACTTCTCTGTGTAGCACATCAATCTTTGCCCGAACTGTATTTACGGCACAGTCCTGGATCCCAGCGTCCTTCATCTCTTTCACTAGTGCCTCCAGCATTTTTCCTTTCTCCCCCTTTCTCGTCGTATGAGCGTACGTACTGTAATTTGCCCTGAGCCAGTCCACCAAAACTTCCATCCCAGTTGGACCGCTATAAGCTGAAGGTTCGAGCCATGATAGGCGACTGGAAGCACGACTTCCTGCTTTATGCTGAGCAATTGCGGCGTTCGCGTGGCCATCTTTGAACAGTAATTCCTGAAGACGATCTTGGTAAGGCTTCAATGGCTCTGGGAGATCTCGCTGCATCTTTGCAGCTTCGTGCACTACCTCCTGCAAATAACTAACGTAATCCAAAATTTGATCCACTTCGCACTGAAGCCCGCGCGCGTTGAGCTCTCTACACAAAGGGCCCAGCACCTCGCGCTGGTGCGCAGACGCGTGATAAACGACACCATTGTGTGAAAACCACTTGATGAGAATTCGTAGTGGCGTGGGGCTGTCCGGCCTCACGGGGCGTAGCCAATCGATGTCCAGCGCTGACATCGCGCGCTTGACGTGACTTTGATTTTGAGAATCAATTATGGAATTTATGATTATTATTTACCACAAATCCGCTCAGACATGTTAATGCGTAACGTTAACTACTCAGACGCATCTCATTGCCGAGAAGCACCCTGATTTGTGGGAAAGCATCCGTGTGTATCAGTCACAGAGAGCACAGCATGGACCTGAGAAAGTCTCAGATCTCACCAGATATTTTCAGCTTAAACGAGAACTTTGTAAGCAGATGGTAGTGAGCGCTAGCGCAAGCTCTTTTTCGATTCTACGTACGGATCACATTAGGAGGACTTGTTAACGAGCAATCACACAAGACGCAAAAGAAGGAGAAAGGAACATTCGTGTATATGCATTTTACGCTCGATTGTTTTATGAGTTACAGAGCGCTGTGGAGGAGAGGATGGAGGTAGTCTGGATGTGCTCGTTCTTGCTATGGACCTTACTCCCAATTCTTCTTACATTTTATTATTCACGAAATCCGATTTTTATTATAGGAAGTCTTCTCCCACTCCCAATTCTTCTTACATTTTATTATTCACGAAATCCGATTTTTATTATAGGAAGTCTTCTCCCATAATATCTATGTGGATTTTTTCATCCTCACGTTTCTTTCTTCGTACCTTTAGAAGGATTCCATGAGCCCGATTCAACTGTGATTGGTGGATGGCTCTCGGCGTGTCTCGTGGCGAACCCAAAGGGGACTCGGCTGCATGGCTGATACATGGGCATCCACTCTTCTATTTGCACCGCCAGACGCATACCAAGTACAAGAACATCCATAGCTCAGAACAGACTACGACGGTGGTGGAGCTGCAACCACAGACTGACCGCAAGCCGCAGAGACAGAAGTCTGCTGGTACCATCTTCGAGAAGGCTTTCAAGAAAGTCAAGGGCTACACCAACGTCACCTGTTGACTGAACACGATCTGCCGTGACCTTTTTCTCCATCACAAGATTCAGTGCAGCGCTCGTGCGCTGAGACCGATCCAGATGGAGATCTGGCATCTGGTTAACCTTCACTCGCTTCAATACCTGGATAGCAGTCTCCCCCGGTTAACACATTTTTGACATCTCTCGGAGCGTCGTGATTCCGAGAGCAAGTTTTGAAGCTTTGTATCGAAGATAAGCATAGCGACGAATACAGCGTGTCAGCTTTTGCTGTTCGACCAAAAATGGAGAGCGAGAAGAAAGTCAACACGAAGTTTTCCGAAGGTCCTGTGATTTCTCCTGGACATGTCAAATGTCGGCATTGGGCTAGATCCTGAGATGCAGGGTTCTATGAACTGCTGCAAGAAAATTTGTTTGCCCACGGCATGAGGGTAAGAAGATATGGCCATCAAAGCATGCGCCATCGTTCAAGATCGCAAGCTACAAGACGTTTGTGGAGAGACTGCAACTCGGGGTTTTTGCTGCAAGCAGCTCTGTGCAGACCGTCCATTTATCAAGTGAAAGTTCTTGCAGAAGCGCATGATCTGATGGTGAGCAGGAAAACAGCTACGACGCACGAAGACTGGAGCAGGCGCGAAGACATCAAAAGACATTTGCGAAGTCCGGTGAAAGGGTCGAAGCAGGCGTTGTACAAGTGCACGACGGTGGCTTCTACGAACGAGATCAGGATGAGAAAGAGTGACATCAAAGCGCTTTCGTCTGCTTGATATCTTGGACACGACGCAAAGCTACCTGTGAAGAGAGAGCGCGTCGGTATAATCTCATCGCAATTTACCTCTTGCCCAAGGTGCTCTCAATGGATATGACCGCTTGGATCTCAATCGTTTGACACCATAGTTCGTCTTATCTATCAGCTACGTACACGCGTGAAGGAACAAAGTCGCCAAAGTTTGCTCGTTGTTCCACAGCTTTTGCTACCTGCAGTAGACAATCTTCCGTCTTGCGAGAACCCATAAGCTGAAGTCCAAGCGGATAGTCGCCGTCGCTTGTCAACGAAGCTGGAAGGGAGATAGAGGGCAAACCGGCCATATTCGCTGGAACAGTCATGACGTCATTTAGGTACATGCTGACGGGGTCTTTCTTCGTCTGCTTGGTGTGGACGGAAAATGGTCCCGAAGGTGTCGTAGGGGTCAACAAAATGTCAACTCCTTGCTGTTCGAAGACTCGCTGAAAGTCTTGGCGAATACGCTGGCGTAAAACCACGCCTCGTTCATAATAGTCACTCATGGCACCAGCCGAGAGTACAAATGTACCTGAAAGGATCCGGCGCTGAAAACCAAAAATGAAAAGACGATCAGCCGGTCCAAATGCGAGCAAAACGCTTCACATGAACTTCTTCTTCTTCCTCACCTGCACTTCTTCGCCAAACCCTTCCGAACGTGTTCTACAGTATAAGTCGTGGAGAGCGTCAGACTGGTCTTCTTGTGACTTTAAAGCGATGTTTGTTGCTCTAGTTCAAACAGCAAAGACTCAGCAATGCTTGACTATTGCTCAATTCAGCAAAAGTATTGAACTACTAATGCCGACGTACCTATACCCATAGCGAACACCGTCATAGCGAGACAGATTTGAAGATGCTTCGGCACAAGCCAAAATGTAGTAGGCTGGAATGCATAGCTTTGTTGTAGGCAAAGACACACTAACAACTTGAGCACCCGCGTCACGAAGCCATGAGATGCCCTGATCCCAAACATTCAGAATTTCCTCGGGGAGCTCTTTTACAAAGTATTCCGCAGGTACACCGACTCGAACACCACTCAACTCAACGTCCTTGGACTGTCTCGAGCTCTTGATCGTGTTTGAGCACTGTCGCGAGCATCGTTAGCTTTTCTCGTCCTCTACAAATCAACAAGTTCAATACCGTACCCAGTTTTCCGGCAGTGCATCAGCTATGCAAGTCGAGTCCATGGAATCTGGCCCCGCAATGGTCTTGAGAACAACCGCGGCATCGCTATTGCATCACCAAATCTCACATGAGTGCGTCTACGTATCAAAACAAAGCAATCACGAGCACTGCACGCACCCGACAGATCTCGTGAAAATGCCCGGCGTATCCAGAGAGCTTGCATACGAGATCATACCGTGGCGCGATATTCGTCCATACGACGGCTTCAGTCCGACAACACCGCAGTATGCAGCGGGCTATTAGCACCAAGACACAAATTTCACAGACTCAGCAGATCCCTATGTCACCTCCTCCTTCGACTCATTCCAAACATCGCTCACCTGACGCACCGAGCCTCCCGTATCTGAGCCCAGTGCTGCAAAACAGCATCCCGAAGCGACCGCTGCGGCACTTCCGCCTGAACTTCCACCTGCGACCACTGCCTTCTCCCCGAGATCCTTTGACCACGGATTAATCGTTGCTCCAAACTTGGAGTACAGCGTACCGGATCCCATGGCGAATTCGTCCATGTTCAGCTTGCCCAGAGGCACTGCACCCTGGTCCAGCAGCCTCTGCGTAGCCGTCGACTCGTAGGGTGACACAAAGTTCTCTAACATCTTGGAAGCAGCAGACGTGGGTACGTTTTTCATGCAAAAAACATCTTTGACGCCAACGGGAATGCCGTCCAACATGCCGAGTGCCTTGCCCGCTGCGCGACGCTCATCCGACGCCTTAGCCAGCTGCGATGCTCGATTGAAATCGGTGCTCACAAACATGTTGAAACTGCGCGTTCTTTCCACCTGCTGGATGCAAGCTTCTGTGAGCTCCACAGCCGAGACATCACCACGTGTCAGAGCTTCCGAGGCGACGAGCAACGTCGTTTTGCACCAATTGCTGACACTGCGTGAGGAAGTGATACATCGTACTACTTCCGATGTATGTGCACAAGGTCTGTTGTATGCATTAGCAGGTGTAAGGTGCAATGGAACAAGAGATATTGTAAGTAGCACACACGCACCGACGCGGGATCCCCATGCGCATCATCGTTGGCCGCACGAATGTGTTTTTGACATCCTATGAAAGAGCATACATGACGTCGGCAAGTTGAGACCTCTTTTGACCATTAGTGGATTGGTCGAAAATCGATTGCGTAATTACGCCTCGTATTTCGTAACAAGTCCTCCCTTCTTTTTGACCGAGATCGATTGGTCGAGCGTCTCACTGGTCCTGCCAGGTCGTCGTCATCCATCCCATTATTTCCATCGAAGAAGCGGAAAAGGTGCGCTAGATGAGCAACTAGTAAGTGTAGCAAGCAATAGGATACTGGCAACTTATATGGAAATGATGTGACCATTCTACTCAGATGTCAAGCGATACTCTCACGTGGCTCCTGACCAAGAACACGTCGTCGTTCCTTGTCAAGCGCAATGGCAACGAGTTTGCGCGTGAAAAGTTTAACCTACTGAACCGCAACTGCCGTAAATACTCGGGACTTGCTTCCACTAAAGCCGTGGACATCTCGATCGCGGACAAGAAGTTGACGCTGTCCACCAAGATTGAAAAGGTAGCCAAAAAGCCTGTCAAAGCTGTGAACGCCGTGCCCCTACGCAAGGGCGCTCGTCGTGGTGCCAACACCATCCGTGCCAACATTTCGCGTAACTACTACCGTCGTGACCTGAAAAAGGCTGCTTTGGCGAAGTGGTCGCGTCTGTCCACGGTCGCTAAGGTCGAGAAGGGTGCGTACAATGGAGTAGAGTAGAGCAGAGCAGATAGGGACTTACTGACGCTGGTGTGTGTGATTGATTGTATCTTGTATTTGTAGGTGTCCTTCAGAAGAAGACCATCCGCAGCCGTCGTATCAAGGCATAAGCCTAAACGTGAGATGACGTTGAAGTTGTTGCTTACCTGTAAAGCTACTCGCTCTTCCGTCAATTGGACGATCACTTCAAGTTGGAAATAATGACAGGGAATAGAAGTGCAGGTCTGTGACTTTTGCTCCCGTGAAAAATGCACGAGTTGTAGTGGATGATTCTCGGATCGTCCGTCGTCTTCTTCTTCGTCTTTTGCTGTCGTCGTATCTTTCTCTCGTGTGACTCTCCAAAACAGTCCGAGATAAACCAACAGTCGCTGTCACCACTTGTCATGCCGTTCTTGCGATCTCTTGTGACCCACGAAAATCTCGAGCTGCAAAGCTCCAAGACTCTTATTGGATCAGGAGCAACGACGTGTGACGTGGTGATCTCTGGTGACAATGTCTTGGAACTACATGCGCTGCTCAACTTGTCCGCAGACAAGACGTCTGCTAAGTTGGTCCCCTTCTCAACGACTGAAGCAGGCGTTTGCTACATGAACGATGTGGTGGTACCCCGTGATGGAGTCACCGTCGTGCATGGAGACCGTGTGGCCTTTGGGAATCTGCGCAATGTGTTTTTGTTCGAGCTGACAGCTCATTCGCCGATGGCCACAGCGTTGCAGCAGTCGATTGAGACCGCAAACTCCACGCAGCGTTCAAGAGATCAGATGGCTGCTTCTACCACTGCCCAAACATTTCGAAAAGCACTTGAGGCATTGCGAAGAGATCGCAAACTCTCCATTCCAAGTGCCTCCGCTTCAATGCAAAGCAACTTGGCTGCAACATCCATCCCTACTCACAATACGAGCCTCTCCTCGGTGCCGTCGACGGTGAAATCCAAAGAGCAATTGAAAACTTTCTTGGTGGAAGCTTCTTGTGATTCTCTGCTTAGCGACTATGTCGAGCGAAAGCTCAAACAGCGATGTAGTAGAGCAACTTCCACTGCTGACACCAACCTGAGCGAGAAGCCAAGAAACCGAAAACTAGACAGTGTCCGACGGTCAAAGGAAGAACACAACTTGGCCCAAACGGCAAAAGTACGTCTCTTTCAGCGAATTCAAAGCGTCAACGATGCACAGCTGCGTCAGCCTGTGTATGAGGAAGTAAACAGCTCTTACTTACACTTGGATTCGATCATTTATGTAGGTCCTTAACCAAGATATGGAGCTCGAAGAAAACTACCTGTCACCTACGGCGAAGAGTTCAAGAAGCAGTAAACCACACAGGGCTGACAGTAATTTTTCTCGTCGAGGCGATTCCGGTGCAGTTCAAGACACCAACGTCGATGGAAGCGACGATGAAGATGAGGAATATGACGAAGACGAGCTGCCGGATATGAAGGAGAGGGCAGGCAGCGTCCCTAGAGTGTCTAGACGAGGAGATTCCTCGATTCAAATACGTCGCGCAGAGCAAAAGAGCACCGCGCATCCGCCAATTCATGAAGAAGCTGAAGAGGAAGATGAGCTGCTTGACTTCTCGCTTGAATGTAGTCCAACCGATTCCTTTAAAGCCCGAGATTTTTTTCCAAAGGCGCAGTCACTGGGACTTAATGATCTCACACGCTCACATTCACGTCCAACCAAGGAAGAACAAGAGGAAGCAGCGATGACAGCTTTGCACCGAAAGTTTATTGCCCAGGCGATTCGACAAAAGCGAAATAGGATTCGGAACGAAGCATTCGCACGCTGGAGAAAAGGTCTTCACATACAAAGAAAGAATCGCGAGCGCAAAGCTCATCAGCTTGAAGATGTGAATGCAGCGCTTGTAAGATTGCGTCATGCTCGCCAGTTTCTTCGTTGGCGCGACTACGCAGCAATGAGTAGTCAAGTGCTGATATGTCGATTAGAAGCATTCCAACAGAGACACGAGAGACGACTGACTCGGACATGCTGGGCAGCTCTCCATCTACATTCCTTGTTGGCAAAGCATCAATCAACGCACTTGCGTAGGTTAGTGACCAAGAAGGTGTCGAAGACGAGGCAAACAGCGTTCCGACGGTGGGAACTGTTTGCGCGAAAATGCTCGGCCAACAGCTTGCTGAGTGAAGGCCAGCGCACTGAGCGGCGCAAACTCCATGTTTACCTTCAACGAACATCGGAGCGACATTATTATCACAGGAGAATTAAGCCTTTGCTCACTCAAATTCTGCAAAGGTGGGCAACAGCTGTAGAGCAGCGTAAGAAGAAGCGGCAAGTGCTACGAAAGCTGCTTGTTCGTGGCTTTCAACGACTTGTCCAACGTGCTTGGAGAAAGTGGGTCGCATTTGCACTTATTGTGCAGCATCACGCAGAGATGAAGAAAGAAATCGAGCAACGTATTCACCAAACTACAGAGCGGCTTACAAGTCAACACGATCAAGCACAGTCATCGATCCGAAAAGATTACGCTCATAAACTCCAGAAGCTTGTGGTGACGATAGAGGAACGAGACCGCGAGATAGAACAAACGAAGCAACAGCGACGCGCACAAGCTCTCAGTCAGGTCGGTAGTCACAATGGTCATCATTGCAACTTCTTGTTTGACTCATGCACTTAGCAATTGATCCTAGACCGCAGCCAAGAAAAAGAAAGAGCAAGATCTGCACAGATTTTTTGAAAACGCGATCGTCACGGTGAATCATACAACGCACTTATTTGTCTATCCTCTGAAGGCAGCAGCATCTCACCTTGCCACGTTGATTCTGTTTGCTTCTTTACAGTGTGATGAGGAAATCGCGCAAGCAGGTGACCAACTCGAAGAGCTGCTTCAAAGCGCAGAAGACGACATTCTCACCGCACGCTTTGGTGCTGCACAGGTAAGACGGCCTTCTCAGTCACAGCAAAATGTCACGATTGCCTTCACTAACTCGTCCTTATCAGTTCCTTGTCAACTGCATGTTACAGCAGAAAGTCCGCAATGCTAACGAGTATATTCGTCTTCAAGAGTCTCATCACACAATGCTTTCCAGCAATGCCGGAAACACTTCAATACCAGCCTCCTCCCGAAACTTCACCTTCGATCTCTCTTCCAATAGTCGCTTCTTGTACGATATGATCCAGCAGGTTGGTGTATGTCGTTACGACCTTCCAAACTCTTGCTTTCCACTTCTAACACTACTCTTAGCGCCTCGTACGTTTGCAGCAGCTACATCAATCGCTAGCGAGGCTCGCAGCGGTCTCTGACGGATCTTGTGACTCTCTAGACCCTGAACGTTTTCGTCACAGCAGCTTCATCGCCCATGCTCTGTTCCAACGTCAGCAGACTCATCTCGTGGCTTTCATTATGCAGTTTAGTCGTCTCGGACGCTCGACGCGGTAGAAATCTACACCTAAAAATCGAGCAATAGCTGCGCCAAGATTTGTTCGATGTGCATTGGCTCCACCTGCTCACTGTCGTCCACCATAGCTTCTATCTGTGCGCGGCGGATCGCCTCAACCACAAAAAGCCGTAGCATTTCGGCGCTGAGCTTCACTGCGTCTGCGTGGATCTTCCGTACGCGAGAAGCGGCAGCAGCGGCACTGACTAGAGGCGCAGAGTCGAAAAGATCTTCTTCATCACAGCTGTCACTGGCAATTGTGTCGGCTGCATCGGCTGCGTTGGCTGCCCACGCAGACTGAAAGAGCTGCTCCACCAACGCCGGCTTGAAGGTCGGAGGAGCCATTTAAGCAATTATTGAAAAAATAGTGACAATGTCACTTACAATATTCAGGACGACCTGGAGATAGACAAGAGGTCGGGTTGTTATCTCAAGTTTTAGTAAAAAAAGGGCTATCAGATTTGATATCGGTTCATTATCGCGATGATATGGAAGAAGAGCAAAGCAGCTATTGAATGTTGATTATGCACGTCTTAGCGCTTATAACATGCGTATGATTAAGCATTTAACTCAGCGAATCGATGAATTAGAGCAAAAATTATCACAATAGATACAAGAGTGAAGCTCTTGAGGGCGCAGCTCAGCTCTCAAAAAGTAACTATGGTAGCACTTATAAAGCAAACGTCTTAGCGCTTTTCTGTTTTGGCGCGGGTCAAAGACCCCGCCTGGAGCTCTCTGAGCTCTTTTGGGCCGTTACGCCCAGACACGACCACATTCAGTAGATATTGTTTGTGTTGATGCATCTACTTTTCTGATTGATCTGTCGAGATCAGTCGCCCAAACCACCACTTGCGTTTTTGAGGCCTATCAGCAATGATGAGGTTTCTCATGATTGTTTAAGCTCAGCAACATTGAGATCGCTATTATCCCCATAATTGCTGTTTGATCCTATGATGATTTAAGTATTGAAGAAGAACGTTTGTTGTTATAACAAACGAGTATCTATTCGAATCCTGAGAACTATAAAATCTTCGTTTAAATCTTACGGTGGCTTAGAAACCGCTCGCTACCGGTATTGGAATCTCATGTCGAGGGTACGGTTTGGTCCCAACATTTTCCACTTACAGGAGAAGCTTTTTCTCTTCTCTCATTCGAAAATCAGGGAAGATAGATGGTCCTTGTGCGCGATCGTTGGTGTGGCGGAAAGCGTGTTTCATGTGGATATCGACGATGCACTGGCAGTGTGGCAGTTGAAAAATAAGATTGCGGAGAAGAAGCCAGACACTATCAAATGCGCGGTAGACAAGCTTCAGCTTTTTCTCGCGAAGAAGGATGGCGAGTGGCTTAAAGACGATGATACATTGGACGCAATGTTATTGGGCGGAGCTGACACTTCGACGTATATGATGATGCACGCGTCATGGAAGTTGAATAAGCAGAGCCTCGTGTCTCTAGGAAAGAGTGTGATCCACGTGCTGGTGGTGGTTCCTCCTCCGGATGTCGGATCAAAGCGTCCGGCAGATGATGAAGTTGCTAATATCTTAAAGAGATTGAAATTTATCGAACGCAAAACGCTGACCGAGTTTACACCCTTGTCCGTGAATGAAGACGAGTTTCGACTTGACAGTCTGTCTATGACGCGACAGAGGGACGATCCAATCGTCATGACACCTACCTTGCACGAGTTTTGGAAGGAATTCGGCGAATTCCCCCCGTACTATTTCGTTCGGATGGAAGAAGTTGTGTTCTGGAAAGTGATCAAGAAGCTGTTGTTCGGGAAGGATCGCGTTGTAATAGTAGGCTCACCGGGTGTCGGAAAGTCCTGCTTTATTATGCTTATTGCGTTCTACCTCGCGTGCATCAAGAGGGAAAAGGTGCTTCTCATACGTCACTTGAAAGAAAGGGAACGTATGAACGCGGTGGTGTTTTTTTATGGCCGAGGGTCGTACGTGCGACTATCGAATCTCTCACCTCAAGATATCAAAGCTTTCCGTGGCCAAGCTCAGGATATAACTGTTCTGGTCGATGGTTTTAATCAAAGAGAAGTCAAATACTACACTCCGTTCGATTTTCTCGCAACATCGTGCCAGTTTGATGCGAAACATGACGACAGCTCACGCTTGTGGTTTTGCCAGCGTGGCGTGATGCTGACTTGCTGCAGTACGCGAAGTCAACGAACTGGGTTATCGAAACTGGTCTTCGCAAGATCAAGCAGCAGAACACACCATTGGCAAAACTTGTTAAGGAGCAGTACTTCTACAGTGGTGGGAGTTTGCGCGAGTTCTGTAAAGAACGATGCCTACTAGAGGAGCGTGTAGCGAAAGACTGCCGTAACGCGGTTAATGAGCAAGCGTTTAAGTTGGTGTACAACTATAGACAAAGCAACAGCGAAGTGGATCGTGTCCTGCGTCACTATATCACTGACTGCAACCGAGAAGTAGCGTACCATGACAGTCGATGGTGGTTCCTATCTGTGGACTCAGGATATGTGTTGAGCCAGTTGGGGCGGAAAATTGACACGGGCAAGCAGCTGAAGGCTTACACGTGTGCAAAATCTGTTGGTGTCGGCTTCCATGGTGTCGTATATAAACTGTTACTTCACAACGCAATTCGTGGGGCATTCGTAAAACGCAAACCTGTTGTGCTGAAGATGCGGGAAGGGTCAAAATACGAGAAAATCGAGATTC
>NQFO01000981.1:0-12194 GCA_003991265.1 Pseudoperonospora humuli
CTCTCCCAACTGGTGTAAATGCAACCGCCGTTGTTGATCTACGTACCGTGATGAATCAAGTCATCCGTAGCCTTGGATAGAAGATGCGTCGTTATCTCACAGTTTATGATATACTAAGCCACCCGTCGAATCACTACATCGCTTTGAGCGACCTTAGCATACGAATGGATTGCCTCTGAGCGGAGCCATTATGCACTACCTTCTAAGCCCCAAAAAAGCAGCTGGGTTACAACGAATGTGACGCACCGTGGAGTGCACCGATGTGATACTACTGCTTGCCGATTTCAGCTGTAATGCAACACACGAGAAGCGGATGACACAATGGCAGATGCGATCCTATAGTCTCGATCCCGATCCATTTGAATGAGGCAGATTGGATAACGAAGGATTCATAGCTAGAGATGCGTCCATCAAAGGACACGCGCCCAGCTTGGTGACATGGTTGAAGCAGACGTTGCAAAAGCGGGCGACGGTGATCTATATGGACTAGTTCAGGACAAGCAAGCTCCGCTCGCAGTGCCACCAGACGCTTTCGTCGGTTCTGTTCAATACCTTGCGTCTACATATCTCAAGAAAGTGCGGAAGAAGAGGATGGGGGAGGGCGTGACTGTGACTGGGGATCCCCCGCAAAAGTCCAAGAATTGCTTGGGAGTGCTTCGTTGTGATCCCGCAGAGCGCAGCGCCAAGCACTGGCACTGGAACTGTGACATAAAGAGCGCGGTCATCAACGGAGGACTGTAGAAAGCATAGAGTAGATAGATACTTTGTGTGGCTACGACAAAATAGCACCACAGCTAGAAAGCTGAAGAGCGATCAAAATTAGCAGGATATAGAATTTCAGCACTACCACACACTCTTGTGCAAAGCTCTTCAAGTTTAAACATGGTCAGAATCTATGGAATGACTATCACTGAGAATCACTGAGAATAGCGGGCTTGCTACATAAACGCATGCAAACTTCTCTCTATAGGCTTTGAATTGATTGACGTAAGAGTGGTGCCAAAGTCATATCACATTTGCGGTGCTAGTTTTCATTGTCGAACTCTTAAGCCGCAAGAGCTACAAAGTATGAAAGAAGCGGCACGAAGGTTTCGCATTGAGAACGAATGGTGCAAACGTTCCCTGAAGAGTCACTCTGAAATTTGGTTGATCGCGTATCCTGTCAATTTTCAAATGAAGCTTGGAGTGCTCAAGTGCGTAGTCGTGTCTTTTGTGGTTGCAGTAGCCATACAAGTGGTCTACAGTACAGATATTCCTCTCGTTCGAGACGACTTGAAAGCGGTAGTAACACCTCAAAGTTCTCCAATAGACGAGGGCTCAATGCAAACAATTCTACACGGCGTTCAGCAAGAGCAACCCGAGTCACTCTATCTTTTGGCCATGATGAAATTCTACGGCCATGGTGTGGACCGCGACGTAGAGGCAGCAATAACGCTGCTGAATAGAGCTGCGGAGCGTGGCCATCGCGATGCTGAATTTGCTCTAGGAGTGCTTTACGGACGGGGAGAAGGAGTTTTGCACAGTGACAGTTTAAGCGCCTCGTGGCTCGCGAGGAGTGCTGGACGTGGCCACATTGCAGCAAAATGGCTGCTAGCCACGTGCGTATCATTCTGGTAGATGACACTCAGTAGACTGAGACTAACTCTTTGGCTTGTTCATGTAGAATGTACAATGAAGGACGCGGCGTCAGCGAAGACGTACATCGTGCTGTGGAGCTCCTGCAGGATGCTGCAGACTTGGGCAGTTTTCAGGCCAAGTTCCATCTGGGTGTCATGTACGAATATGGCCGAGGCATAGTGCAGAACCTGAAGCAGGCGGCTCAGCTGTACGAACAAGCAAGTGAGCAACAAGTGCCTGACGCCTCGTATTATCTCGGACTGCTGTACCTCAAAGGTCGAGGAGTCGAACAGAACTTTAAACGAGCTCGCGAATATTTCCAGCAGGCTGGAAGTGCACAAGCCATGTTCGCTCTAGGACAGATGCACGTCTACGGCCAGGGCTCCGCAATAGATTATTCGCAGGCTTTATACTGGCTCAAGCGCGCAGCTCAGCAGAACGATGTCCGCATTAGCGCAACGGCACGCACCGTGGCTGGCGAGATTGAAGTAGTGCTGAGGCAGGCAGAACTGCAAGTATTGGCGAGTGAACAACTGCTTGGGGTGCCAATTCGCGCCCAAATTGGCACAATTGACGGACACTAGGCAACCTCCCGTGGTTAAGACGATAGCCTCTGGGCTATCAATTTGGGATTGCCTGCGTAACATGCAGCGTGCGCTGCAGGTTTTTTTCTATGCGAACGCTTTATCATGATCGCTTCAGTTTCTCTCTGCTGTACTCTATGCTACGACAATCGAAGAATCTTCATGCGTCTCTCACCACGTAACTCTCTCTGAATAAGTGCCAGCATGTTGATGACCGCGCTCATGTCACAGTCCCAGTTCCAGTGCTTGGTGCTGCGCTCTGCGGGATCACAACGAAGCACTCCCAAGCAATTCTTGGACTTTTGCGGGGGATCCCCAGTCACAGTCACGCCCTCCCCCATCCTCTTCTTCCGCACTTTCTTGAGATATGTAGACGCAAGGTATTGCAGAACCGACGAAAGCGTCTGGTGGCACTGCGAGTGGAGCTTGCTTGTCCTGAACTCGTCCATATAGATCACCGTCGTCCGCTTTTGCAACGTCTGCTTCAACCATGTCACCAAGCTGGGCGCATCACGCCCACTCCAATCCTCGTAAGCCACGCACGTCTTCTTACTCACCATCGGAGCAAACGCACCTTGTAATCGCATCGACCGTCACACGATCCATGTGCTACCAGAAGAGCTTTTACTTGAAAAACGGCTACTTTGCGCTGAATTACAGAAAGAAACGTTGCCTCAGAAGTACTGCAGCCGCTCCAGATTCCTCGCGTAGCTCGCGGTCTCGAACGACAGCATCTCTGCAAGGATCTTCTCGTACTCAGAGTACCATTTCTTCTGACCCTCATTCTCTCATTTGAAGCAACAAATTGCTTGAAGCCTGCCATGTGACGGAGCTCCTTCGATATTACTTGCACGGACGCTTCATCACTCGTTACTTGATTGGCAAATAGGCGACTAGCGTACTTGTACTTTTCCTTCCCACACACCTCCAATTACTTGCTTTCTTCGACACCACTCCTATCACGGCTGATCTCAAACTAAAAGATATCAAAGGCGTAGTCCACTTGTTCTCCTGAAACGACATCACAGACAGCGATATGCCAAGCAAGAAGAGTTCGGTTGTAGCCCTCGACTCACTTCTTGATGCGCGCGTAGTCGCATTGAGCTTAATGTGCGCTCTTGTGTTAGTCGTGGACTCAGAATACAGCGAGAACGCCCGGACTGTCTTCTTGCTTAGCATCTCCGCCATCCTCTTCTCAACTGCGCTTTGGAAATTCCATAGTAGTTGAGCGTAGAAAGCTAGACCATTTTCTTGGATATAGTCTATCCACGGAATCCACTGCGCATGGAGGTACGTGGTTGCCACACTCGTGCTGTAATTCTGGTGGAGATGTGTGGGGCTTGTTGCTGATATAGTGTGGCGCAGTGAGAGGCAGAGCACGCTTCGTGCAAGATGCACATGCAAATGTAGAAAAGCAACGTGATGATTTAATCTTAGGGATGACGAAAAAAATTAAAAGGTACCCACAGTGAAGCACATACATGTAAGCTCATCAATATATTCATATTCTCCATCTTACCGATACGTATTCTACCAATAGATCGAAAACACCACTGCATTCATCATATACCCAGACAATGTTGTCATACCGAGGTACCGAAATAAGACTGAGATATGCAACATGCTGGCAATTCCATTGCATTTAATCAATCACTCGGGTCGTGTCCATGCAGGTGCGCTGTGGGTAATCGGCTCTTGTCGTTGCTTTGGCAAGATCCTTGTTCACCGAGTTAGCCACGAGACGGGAAACCATTACTGTCAGCGCGAGGAGGCAGTGAAAGCGTGCATTCTCGTGGTAAGATATCTCGAACTCTTGCAAAAGCAAGTCGAATTTTGCGGCTGATTTCTTTCTCTTTTAGCTTTTATAGCTTGTACCAGTCATTTGCAAAATAATACTGTATGAACAATTGCGTTGCGCGTACACTCTACAGTGATGTTGGCAGCTGCAACACCACAACTTTTGCTGGCGTTGGAGGACATGTAAGTCGAGGCGCAATAAGCTGTTCAATTCGACAAGCTGTTGCATCTGTTGGGAGAATAGTGTGGTTTGCGTACGCTGCTCGCTTATGATTGCGTTGCTCGTCGCGAGCTGTTTCGCGATTTTATGCTGACCAGTTACAAGTCTGTCGATGACCTTACAAAATGTGATCACGCTCACTGATGCCTCTGCCCTCGCATCATCAGGCAACTTCATGACGTGCTCCTGGCGAAGCCATGGTAAATTTCTAACGACCCACGCCTCATGCATGCGCTTAGATCACGCTGTTAACTGTGTGCTATCACGACCCATAGCAACCATTGAACGGCACAGTAGCACACTGATGCGACGTGGGTCGTCTCACTCACTCCATCGGTCCTCGATTGCGTTGTAATACATCACAATGCTTGCAGTTAATGCCAATAAAAATGTGCCTTCATATTTGCCCATGACATGACGGAAAAGACGTCTTGTCATAGACAACAAAATCGGCTTCTCAATGTCGGGTAGTGATCTCAGACTTGGTGGAACACCGCCGCGGTTGCTCTCCTTCCAACCTGAGACAACACGCCCTACACGCATGTCACCTTCATCCATTTCACTGAAATATGAAAATACTTTGCTCACAGCATCAAATGACCATCCACCTCGAGCGATCACTTCAGCGACTAATATCTCAGCGTGTGCAAGTGCTTCCAATGCACAACCACGTCAACGTTAGTGACTCTAATCAGTTTCAGTAATCTCATCGCACTGAGAGCATACGCGAGCGAGAATTCGATTGATAGCGTTTGCAGTGGCATTTGCGAATTGGCAGTCGCTGTCAACATCCAATGTCGACAGAAGGCGGCAGGCTTTGGCATGGAAAATGTCTGCTTCCCATAGCAATTTTAACCAATGAAATCTCGGTGAAAAAATCGGTGACGAAGAAGGATAAGCTACATTACACTACAAGGATTTTCAGCTAGTCGGGGTCCATCCCACCCAACTATCACACACCTTACAGTACAGGTTGGCGGGGTAGCCGCCCATTGAGTGATTTGCTTGTCGACATATCTCTGGCACAATGAGCTGGTGTACCACCGTGCCTCACTTCTAGCTTTTATTCTTGCACCCAGTGTATGGATGTCAGAATTTTGTGCCACAGACATTTTACCAGCAAAAGGGCGATGAGGCACGAAACAGAGCAGATATTCGTGCCAAAAAACTGTGCGCGTCCAGCGCTGAAGTAACTGTTCGACTACAATGTCGAAATATCAAAAAAGAAACATCTTAGCGTAAAATTTGCATATCGTCTACTTGGACAATTTTTGAGATAACATGGCAGAGCTTTCTGACAGGTGCCCTCACTACAGGCGGCGTTGCCACGTGCTGGCTGAGTGCTGCGAAACGTGGGTGGGCTGCCGATTGTGCCACGATGAGCAGTTTGGGGAACAGCACCAGATCGATCGATTCGCTATCAAACAGATGCGCTGCGACTTGTGCCACACTGAACAACTAGTGCGCTATTTCTTTTCTTGATTCATCTGTTTCATAGAGCTACTTACTGCAAACTTTGGTGGGTCATGTAGTGCGCTCAAGAGTGCGTCAATTGTCATGAGAATTTGACCGCCTACTTTTGCTCTATCAGCAACTTGATCAATCTAAGAGGAAGCTTTGGGCTCGGCGGCAAGCGCATGTTCCAGGTCGGCAATGATGTCCGGCAGTCCTTCGATTCCGACTGAGAGACGAATGAGGTTGTCAGAGATGCCGATCTCTTTGCGGATCTCAGGAGGCACGGAAGCGTGGGTCATAATAGCAGGGGACTCAGCTAGCGACTCAACGGCACCGAGGCTTTCAGCCAGCGTGAACACCTTGAGGTTTTCAAGAAAGGCGCGCGCCTTGTCGATACCACCGTGCACATAGAACGTGACCATGCCGCCGAAGCCCGACGTCTGCTTCTTGGCGATCTCGTGCTGCGGGTGTGACTTCAAGCCGGGATAATACACCTTCTCGACAACAGGATGCGCTTCCAGGTATTCTGCAACTGCTTGAGCATTCTTAGCATGGGCGGCCATGCGCACATGCAATGTCTTGAGACCACGGAGGGCCATATAGCAATCAAATGGGGCGGGGACAGCTCCGATGCCGTTCTGGATAAAGCGTAGCTTGGTATTGATGTCCTCCGAATTGGTGACGACGACTCCGCCGACCACATCACTGTGTCCGTTGATGTATTTAGTGATGCTGTGCAGCACGATGTCGGCGCCCAGAACGAGTGGGTTTTGGAAGTAAGGTGACATAAAAGTATTGTCGACAACAAGCAGCAAATTGTGCTTCTTAGCAAACTCCGACACGGCACGGATGTCTGTAATTTTGAGTGTAGGATTCGTGGGACTCTCGACCCAAATGAGTTTGGTCTCTGGGCGAAGCAGTTTCTTCACTTTTTCCAAATCTCCCAAGTCCGTGAAGTCAAAGTCAATACCGTACGTCGGTTTCACTGTTTGACGAAAGTAGCGCTGGGTACCGCCGTACACGTCATCGATGCACAGCACGTGGTCTCCGTGTTTAAGCAGGTGTGTCACTGCCGTCGTAGCAGCCATGCCAGATGAGTAGCACACAGCGAAGCGGCCCTTCTCGCAAGCAGCTAGAGCACGCTCCAAAGCGCCACGAGTGGGATTTCCGGTGCGCGAGTACTCCCAGCCTTTGCCAAACGAATTGGGCTGGTTGCGACCGGCCACAGTGCCGGGGGACGATTGTGCGAAGGTGCTGGCGAGTGTAATCGGCACAGCCACGGCGCCTGTGTGCTCATCCGGGTTTTGGCCCTCGTGAATAGCCGTGGTGCCAAAGCCGTGGTGCTCATCGGCGTACTTCGAAGCGGCGCTACTCATAAGTGAGAAAAAGGTAAAAAGGATAATGACCACCAGAATGACGATCTAAATTTATGGGGTGTTATTGGCTCAAACTAAAACTCGTAAAGACGCATTCGAAAAAGGTAAACAGGATAATGACCACCAGAATGACGATCTAAATTTATGTGGTGTTATTGGCTCAAAATAAATCTCGCTAAGTCGCGTTCGCCATCGTCTACAACTTCATTGGTCTAAATAAGCAACGAATGCTACATGACTGCACGGTATTCGTGTGCTTTGCTACGCCACATTGGTGCCGCAGCTCGTGGTGGAAATCTAAGCAATCGTTTAGTATCTCGGACGTTTGCAAATGCTGCATGGAGTCCCGACGATGCTGTGAAAGCGGACTTCAAGCGCTGGATGAAGAAGGAGGTTGTGCTGTTGGCGTTCATGATAGTAGCTGGAGCAACAGGCGTCCACTACTACCAGGTGCAACATAAGAAAACTGAAAGATTGAAGCCAAGAGAAGAGACTGATCTTAGTTGACAATTTGTGATGGGACTAGAACCGTGAGGATGCGCCAGTGAAACAGGTCGAGCGGTTGGTGAAGCAGGCAGAGCAGAGTGCGATGGAGGTGAAGAGATACCGCTGTTTACCTCAATTTCATGGTGGCTTCTAATGGCTTTGAACTGCAGGGAGACCAAAAACAGGCAATCAAGCATTGTCTGCACGCATACGACGTCATCAAGAGCACCAACTCGCATGGTGCGTAGTGATCAAGATAATACTTGCTAGTCGAAGGACTCACTTTTTATGTTTGGCCATCCTGACAGATCGCCACTTGTTTGAGCTGGCATTTGCTATTGCTGCACAGTATGAGGATTTGGGAAGGGGTGCGTCTGCAACAAAGTATTACCTCGACGCATTGGAGCATAACTCACGCGAAATGAAAGTCGCCAAGAGGGAGCGGAATCGTGTGGTCACGCTCGATCGCATCGCGCAGTCCTATGAGGACAGGTTTGTCTACACAAATCCGGTTATTCCCGCGCGGACGAAAGCTAATATATTCTTTGCTTGATTCTGATAGAGGCTACGTCAAGACTGCGGAGAGATACTTCAATCAGGCCATCAGTGCCTACGACCAGAATCGAGGTCGGCGGGAGCTTTCAAAGTCGTCAAGAAGTGAGGCTACGGACCTCGCAGCCCTTGACCGAGAGATCCCGGCCGTACTCTTTAACTTTTCACAACTGCTGATAGCTGATAAGCGGTGGGACGAGGCAGAACAAGCGTTGAAGCGTGCCTTGATCCTCGCACGGACGTCCTCGTTGTCCGAAGAGTATGTGGAGCTCATTCAAAATACCATTGTTAGTGTCAGATCTGCCAAGGCATCAGGAAAAATAGAGGCAGAACAGGTACAAAACAGAAGTAGCTCCGAGTCGGACAATGACGGATAAAGCCATAAGCTTCGAGCTGAATGCTTCGGCAGGATGCTTAATATCAATGCACAGTATATGGTGAATACCGGTATCCATTTACAAGGAAATGACTGACACGACTGGCAATGCGTCGACTAATTGCATCCGCTCTTAGGGCGCTACGACTATCACTCGATGCAACTAAAGCCGACGTATCCGATCGAGCCTATATTCTTGGACTTCACAACTCAAGCGACTGTCCCAACTGCAACCCTCAAAAGCGTTTACAGCTCAGATTTACCTCTTCGATTATATTCTAGCCGCAGGAAGGCTCATGTCGACGTTAGTACTCTCGTCAACCATCGCTGAAGTAACTGTTCGACTACAATGTCGAAATATCAAAAAAGAAACATCTTAGCGTAAAATTTGCATATCGTCTACTTGGACAATTTTTGAGATAACATGGCAGAGCTTTCTGACAGGTGCCCTCACTACAGGCGGCGTTGCCACGTGCTGGCTGAGTGCTGCGAAACGTGGGTGGGCTGCCGATTGTGCCACGATGAGCAGTTTGGGGAACAGCACCAGATCGATCGATTCGCTATCAAACAGATGCGCTGCGACTTGTGCCACACTGAACAACTAGTGCGCTATTTCTTTTCTTGATTCATCTGTTTCATAGAGCTACTTACTGCAAACTTTGGTGGGTCATGTAGTGCGCTCAAGAGTGCGTCAATTGTCATGAGAATTTGGCCGCCTACTTTTGCTCTGTCTGCAACTTGTTCGACGATATGGGACTGGAGAAAAAAGTGTTTCATTGCGACCAATGCGGAATTTGTCGGTGCGTTGCTCTTCCCGTTGAGGCTTCTAGAATGCAGCGTTGTATTCAATGCTAACAATGGTGTCGTTTACGGCTGGTACAACAGTGTGGGAGGTCGCGAGAACTTTTATCATTGCGTCAAGTGCTGCGGGTGCTATCCGCACTCACTCGAGGCCAAGCACAAGTGTCTGGAAGGATCTATGCATCGCGAGTGTCCCATTTGTCTTGATGTGAGATTTCGTGAGGAATATTTGAACTCTACTGAAGAAGACGCTGAGACCGGCTTTGAATGTGGAATGATGCTGCAGGTAACTTTCGACTCGTTGGAGAGTGTGAACGTGCTGCCGTGTGGCCACGTTATGCACTCTAGCTGCTTCAAAACATACGTCAGACATCGGTACGAGCAAAAAGCACTGTTGTTCGTGCAATTATTTTGGTGGGTCTTAACGTTTGGATGATGGTGGCCATGCAGTAATATTGTGTGTCCAACCTGCCGAACGTTGATGTTTACGGAGGATGAAATCAACGAAGAAGGTGAGGAGAAGGAAGAGGAAGGCACTGAGAACGAAGACGACAGTGACGATGAAAGTGAAGACGAAGATGGTTCCAGCAGCAGTGAAGATGACAACGAAGGTGAAGCCGAAGATGGTTCCAGCAGCAGTGAAGACGACAATGAAGATGAGTAAAAATGAAGAGGATGCTGTCGGCGGCCTTGAAATAACACAGCGCATGACGTAGAATGCAACATCGGATGGGGGCTTCACCGAGCCCGAATAGAAATCAGACGGACTTATGAGAAACAAAGACTGGTGACTGTGCTTTATTTTGTAGATTAGGCTTACGAGCGCCACTGCAAGCTAATAAGTTGTCTTCTGGTTCCTGCTCTCATACATCGCGATAGCGCCTTTGATAAATACGCGCTGACTGAGAGTAGAGCGCCGCAGAGTTGCAGTCGAGTGAGCAGAAGTTTGCATAGCGACTTGTGCCGGCCACGAAGCTACGCGTGCACATATCGCATTGTTTCCAGTCGGCACAGCCCTCGCTCACGGCCTTTCGTCGGCCTTCGAGTTCTTCGCGGCTCATGGTCGTGGCAGCAAATGAGCTGCAGAGCTCCGAGCGATTCGTCGAATGCTTACTGGCGCCCGCGAGTGCCACGGGCTGCAGCTGCTCTGCCTCTTCTTGCTTCATGTCACGCCCGCGGAGCTTGCGCAGGAGCCTTCGAGTCGAGTCGCGTATTCCCATTTGGACGTTTAGAGTGTGCTATGTGTGCTGTGAGTGCTGCGCTTGGAGAATCGAATTTAGGAGTGCTGCTGTTGTTGCATTGCCGTCGGGGCCCTGCTGGGCTCTTCTCAAAGATGGGAGAACGCCTTGATCCCCAGTGACAGAAAGAAAGTGCAACCAAGTCTTTCCACCTGGGTCAAAGGCCAGACTATTGATTGAGACTTTCGATGCGTAACGTTAGAATCGAAAGACTGCAGCAATCTAGTAGCACACGCCGTATAGAAGACGTTCTATTTACTCGTTAACGAGGAGCTGGGCAAGACAAAAGAAATGAATTCTACAAATAATTCATGGATCTGAAGACAACATTCGTCTCGTGAATCAAACTGAAGGTCTAGATTGCAAATATTGTCCAGTCTTTTGACCATTATACCGCGCAAACGGGAATACCTTGTGGCCTTCTGTAGCATGCCAGGTGTAGTTGAATATAATCCAAACAGCATCAGTCACGGCTCTATCACGAGCTTGAACAAACTCAAAGCAAGCATGCGACGCAATCAAACGACCGTGGGAACTTATTGGTATCAGCATAGACACCATCAAATAGCTTACCCGAACACTGAGAATTAAGTACGTACTGACCAGCAGAACGCCCCCTTTAGCAGCTTAAGCATGTTGGACTTGTTTGTGCGCTTATGGCTCAATATCGGCGAGAGAAAAGAAGTAGCCTGACGACTTGTCAAGCAAAATACCACGAGCACAGTTGGTCAAAGCCAGATGTCACATGGAGGCAAAATGTCGACCTGACATAGTTGTGCTCGTCGAACATCAACTTCAACTTTAGAGAGAGCGCATAGATAGACCCCAAAGCGGTAGGCATGTGTACATGCTCCTCTATTTGCGCTCTTCGAAATTCGACGCAGCGCCTATATGCTGATACAGATATATAAATAGTCTTGTCAACTTGGGCACGCTTGCATGTCCTCACTCTTCCTGACTGAATTGGCCAGATCTTCTTCGTTCACGGTGTTCAAATAATTCCTCAGATGTGTCTCATTGCGCACAAGAATCTCGAGTTGTGGGATAGTAAATCTGTCGCAGAAGCAAAGCACAGATCCAGCCACTCAAATATTAAACGAGAATGATGATGCTCGACACTGTCGCGAGCACTTCAAGAAACGTCTTCAATTTTTGCGTACAAATCACGCTTGGAGGGCTTGATAGCGATTAGAAGAAAGAGCGGAAAAGTCGTAGGAGAGCAAGCATGCTATGCATGCGTGGTGACGAATTGACGAGCAGAAGCGTTGCAAATCTCACGCCAGATGGCACTGATTGAGCCGCAGTAACTTTCGTGGCAGACCATATTTAGGCCAGTGGCATGGCTGGACGTTCGCATGTCTCAGAGCGCGAACGACAAAGGATGAAAGAAGTGCCAAACAAAAAGGCAGTCAGGACGCTTCCGCTGTTTCCTATAAGGATTCAGTGAATGGAACTACTTTCAATGTATCGTCATCGTCAAAGTCATTCCCAGAAAGTCATGCCTTCGTTATCGTTCAGCTTGCGACCATGCTTCTAGGAGCAATGTCCAAGAAGGAGCTCTTTGTGTAACAAAAGTACGAGCACGCTGGTCAACTCTGCGAACCAAGTGACAAGCGATGCATATCTCACGCCAGATGGCACTGATTGAGCCGCAGTAACTTTCGTGGCAGACCATATTTAGGCCAGTGGCAT
>NQFO01000985.1:0-21512 GCA_003991265.1 Pseudoperonospora humuli
TGTCATCTCCGCGAACTCGCTCTTATTCTCACTCCTTTGACGCATGGTCTCAAACTCAGAGATATCAAGAGCGTGGTGCATTACAGCCCACTTGCTCTCCTCAAAATGACTTCACCGACAGCAATACGCCAAGAAGGTTCCGGTTGAAGCCCTCAACTTGCTTCTTCATACGCGCGTAGAAACCATGCAGAGTAGTCGCATTGAGCTTGATGTGCGCTCTCGTGTACGTCGCGTCGCGGGCACACGAAATAGCGAGAGCACCCAGACTCTCTTTTCGTTCGGCACCTCCGCCATCCTCTTCTCGACCGCGCTCTGGAACTTCCACAGGAGGCGAACGTAGAATGCCAGACCATTTTCTTGAATGTGGTCTACCAACGGAATCCACTGTGCGCTCTAGTTGGTGCCATCTGGCGTAAGGATGTCTCGCATCTGCAACGCTCCCGTCATGTACGTCTCGTCGGTACTCTTGCACGCATCCATGATTGCTTTCACGAGGGTTTGTTTCTCCTTCGCTTGCATCTTGGTGAGATTGCTCGCTACCAAGCCCGCCAAATGTGATCCGAACGTAGAGTCGGAGGCGTTGATGCCATGCTACGCCCGAACAACAGTGGTCAAAGAAGGTCTTGTCGGTGTAGTCGAGCAGGAGAAGGACGTCTAACACGTGCACGTCATTCTCTAGCTGATTAGTGGACACTTTTTGACATTCAAAGAGGAGCAAGTTTGGACCGATCATGTTCGTACTATGACCTCGCCGTGAACTTGGTAGTGATCCAGATAGTCGCTGGTGTGCCCACTTGATAGAGTAGAGGATCTCACCTAAATCATCTCTCTTGGTAGTGATTTGCAGCTTGTGTACACCAAGCAGACCATTTGACTCTCAAATCTGTCAATCACAAACACACGCAGAATGTTGGCAATTATTCGGACTTACACGGTCAAGGCTACACGTTACTTGACGCCCGCCATAAATGAGCACTTTGCATGTTGAGACTCTAAGGATGATGATAAATGCAAAACTTATTAGAAGATGAGGAACAAAGTCGAGAAAGAAAGTCACACGCACCGATGAACGTCATGTATTGATCGACCTGTTGGGATCCAGGAAGTGCATTGTGTTGACCTGGAAGTTTGAGCAAACCTCATGCAGTCTGGATGACGACTAATGTGACGGGACAAGCACCTTCACCACGTTCTGGACATGCAGCAACATTGCTTGCATCAAATGCAATACTACTCAGTATCGCTCATTTCCAGGATGAATCACATTGAAAGCTGTGCTGGTAAGTGTGACGATTACAGGAAACGTCAGTGTTCATTCCCTGACTCGATCTCTTGTCAGTGGTCGAAAGATTTTCGATTGCTAAATGCTGCGTACAATCGTCCTCAAGTGGCTGGAATTGTCGCCTGCATGCGATAGGAAGCCACTGTCGGATGCAAGTACGTGGAGAAGCACTCGCGCTTGCATCGCGCTTCAATGAGCGCTTACAGAGTCTTAAGTATTGAATGGCGTGTCATGGACAATTGAACGAGCGTCTCCACGTCCAACAAACGCTCGATGACTTCCAGAATCTCCGTCGAGAGCTCCACGAGCGCCGATAGAGTCGTAATAGAGACCGATAGGCGTATTGTATTGATGTAAAGATTATGTTGCGATCAGTTTAGATTTCTCGTAACATTGACGTCCTTCGGATACGCTCCTGGCCGCATCTCTCACTCTTTAACAGCGCCAGCATGTTAATGGCTGTGCCCACATCATGGTCTTAGTACTTGACAGTGTACTCTGGACGGAGCATTGCTCCATGTGGAACGGTACTTGGTGATTTACCGCTTCGCCCTCGCGCGTCCAGTCGTGCGTGACGAAGTGTATGGAGCAAAAGTAAGCGACTTGGTGCATACATTTGTGTCTGATCCAGTCTTCGTATGCTACACACGTCGTCATGCTCACCGTGTGCTTCGATATTACATTGACTGCTACACGAGCCATGCGCTTTCGAAAGAGCTTTCACATTAAGACCACCCGGTCTGCAGCAAGTACTTCACATTACTTTTAATGTACTGTAGCTTCTCTAGATCCGTCTTGTAGTTCATGGTCTTTAACGATGGCGTTGCTGCAGCTTCTTCTCCAACTCTAGGCTCTAATTGTTCAGGCTCTCGTTTCACACATGAAATCGATTAAACACCGCCATATGATGCAGTCGTCACGACGCTTACGAGGCTTGGGGCTGCGCACTTAGTGGGACAATCCTTTTTTCTGCTTTCACCTCCTTCCACGGCGCCTCTCTTACTATGGACAAAGACCCCTCTCATAGCAGTACACATCATCCGCATCCTATGAACTAATCCGATGATGATGTTTAGCACGCATTTGGGAGGGACTCTCTATAGGCTTCTTGATCAATTTCTACTCGTCTTGGAACGACTTATGCGATGGCAGTACGTCCAAAAGATTTGACCTATAGTCGTCCACAACGAGATCACCGGCCTCCTTCTCGTTCGCCACGTCTTCCATTCTCTTCCCGAGTGTAGATTCCAGATGTGCGCTCCAGTCGGTGCTATTTGGCGTAAAATATCTCGTATCTACAGCAATTCACAAAAGTGCAACTGTAGCAATAACCTGAAAGAAGAACGCTGGTCATGATCGACCCTATGATGAAATGGTCCAATCGTGAAAGTCATCGACAGCCTAATAAATTGCTATGGTGCAAGTATCGTAGATCAAAAGCATCCGTATATTGCATTTGCCGTGAGCCACGACATCCTTGTATTAGTTTAAGTGGTTGCTGAACGGCTGAGACTTATTCCGAAAGGATTCCTATGTCTCTAGAGCTCTCTCTCTTGCTCTTTACAGACGACAAACGCTTCTAGCAGCAACCTCGACTGGCAGGAGGGTTTGCGTTGCCAAAGCCGCCAGGGCCAGGGGAGCCAGTCATGCCCACTTTGATGCCATGTGCCTGCAGTGACACGTATCATCCACACTAATTTATCAGCTGCTGATTCAACGAGCACATCAAGAGCAAACAAACCTCATTGGTGACGTCGCAAACGCCTGACTGGATGTTCGAATAGATCTTGGACGCCGTCTTGACAAAAGCCTGACAAATTTCACCATAACGAGTCAATAAGTCGTCAAAGAGACATCAAAGAGGAATCACGGCATGACGTACGTCTTCCACGTTAGCAGCAGTTTTAGCCGATGTCTCGAGGAAGATGAGTCCATTCTCCTTGGCAAACTGCTCGCCTTCCTTGAAGCTCACAGCGCGACGGTGCTCCAAGTCGCTCTTATTTCCAATAAGCATGATGGCCATGTTCGAGTTGGAGTTCTGACGCGCCTCCTCTAACCACCTCGTCAGGTGGTTAAACGTTTCTCGTCGAGTAATATCATACACCAGCAGCGCCCCCGCTGCTCCACGGTAGTACGAGCGTGTGATGGATCGAAAAGACTCTTGTCCAGCCTGGAAGCAACAAACACTCCATACATTAGCTGCAATAAACACGATAAAACCATCACTCTCGCTTACCGTATCCCAAATTTGCAGTTTGACCTGCTTGTTCTCGATGTTGATCATACGCGCACCAAACTCAACGCCAATCGTGAGGTCGTGCACGGGCTGGAAGCGCTTGTCCGTAAACTGTAGTAGCAGACACGACTTCCCCACGCCTGTTTGATAACCACGTCTCACTTAGTTTCCGACTTCTTTATTGCCACTATCCTCCACATTACAGCATACCAGTGTCACCGATGATAATGTATTTAAACAAGTATGCGTATGACATACTTGAATGGCTGTGTATTGTCTGTCTAGCACAACATGAACAACATTAGTACGAAATTGATGAGAAAGTCGTTAAGGCAAAGTGACTTGTTCGTGTCTTGTGCAATCCAATGAGATATGCGGTCGATGAGACAACATAACACCATGTGATGTGCATGAACACACCTATTCACTGCTTCCTGAAGATCGCTGGAGATGGCGCTGTCTGTGGCAAGGTGACGTGGACTTGGTAACTCTCGGGCAGTCGCTTATTTTGGCTTTGCAAAAGAGAAAGGGAAGAAGAAAAGAAAATCAATGACTTGGTGTTTGTATGGGAAACAGGATTTCAAATGGATACGAAGCTAGAAAGTAATACCCTGCTCAAAATGATATGCAACACGACAAGCTCACGAATGTTACTAAATGAGACTGTCTCCTGGACCCAATTCCACAATAACTCAGTAAGCATTTATTTAACTGTAGCAATGCTATTAGATGCCATCAGCTACACCCACGCTCTGTACTATCGTAGCAGCTCATTGTGAGCTTGCATGCATGGTCCAACTTGTCGTGGAGGTGTCATCGTATTGTATTGATTGCACCAAGTTGAAGTGGTTTGAGCTGATCGTGTAAGCCACATCATACCGTCGCTCTTCAAGCAGTTGTTGACACAGATATCGAGCATCAAAAGACGCCCGCAAAAGCCGTTAGTGGTGGATTCATTATAATGGAGAAGTACAACATTTACGACGAGATTGGACGCGGGACGCACTCCTTTGTGTACAAAGCGCGACGTAAACAAAGCATTGAATACGTCGCAGTCAAGTCCACCGCCAAGAGCCGCATGGATAAGGTCATTCGCGTACGTACGGCACGTCTCGAGCATCGTACTGACCGCATTTTCCACTTGTAGATCCTCAACGAAGTGCCATTTTTGCACAAATTAGACAGTCGCTATGTGCTCAAGTTCTTTGATTGGTACGAGTCGTCCAATCACATTTGGCTCATTCTCGAATACTGTATGGGTGGGGACTTGCTCAACCTCATCACGCAGGACAAGCAGCTCCCCGAGTCAGTCGTCAAGGTGCAAATGATTTACTGGCAAATGAAGAATGAATGTAGTAGTGATGGTCGTCATGACAAACACTATTGTTTATGTGTCTGCTATGAGCAAGTCGTTTGGGAGTGAACTTGTGGCTGGATTGCAGTATCTCCACGCGAATAGTATTTTGTATTGCGATTTAAAGCCTGCCAACGTGCTCATTGACGAGTTTGGGTCGTTAAAGGTGCGATTGCAAGTAGTGATTGACTCATAGAAAGCGTAAAAGAAATGTTGAGAGAAATATGTGGGACTTTAGCTGGCGGACTTTGGATTCGCGCGACGTATTCCTGGGAGTGATGCAACGCCCACGCGATCAGTACGAGAGCAATACGAAGTGATGACGGTCTGTACTGGTATGGAACGCTGACGTTTCGTGTGTCACGTAGCTTGCTCCAGGCTCGCCGCACTATATGGCGCCCGAGTTGTTTCAGCAAACGGCAGTGCACAGTTTTGCGTCGGATTTTTGGGCTTTGGTACCGTTTATCGTGTGTTTTTCATCACGTTTCTCAAAGACGATTGTTGCTTATAATGAGACGTGATGGTCCTGTAGGGATGTGTGCTTTATGAGCTCAGAACTGGTCGACAACCATTTACGCACACGAATTTCTCCGAGCTTGCACGAATGGTACAAAGCTTGATATCTTGAAACAGTGGCAACATGGTGTGGTTGCTAATCAAAACACGTGTGCTCACGATAGATTCAAACGGAGGCAGTGGAGCTTCCCGTTCCTGGATGTGAAATGTCATTTGAGTTTTGTGACCTCTTAGAGCGTTTACTGGTCAAAGATCCTTATCAGCGAATCACTTGGTGCGTCTTGCACGTTGTTGTCCCGGTTTGGTAGTGCACCAGCGGAACACTTCTGACGATGAAGCACTACAGGAACGAACTTGTCGACCATCCATTCTGGAACAGTCTGCCCCGCCTTGAGAATGTTATGATGCCTCGACAGGAAATATTTGAGAAGGGTTTGCCAGTGTCGTTCAAGTAAGTTCCCCCTTATATTGACACTTGCTATTGTTTCTCTAGCACTGATAAGTCTTCTGTGCAGCAAGCATTCTAACACGGACGGCGATTGTGCAAATACTCGGCTTAAAAACGAGCACTGCATTGAAAGCCATGAGACTGATACTGGCGATGATGCTGGAATATCCAGTATCAAAGCTAATGAAGTCCAACAACCACAGTTGAGTGCAATTAAGGCTGCAGCAAAACCGGACGATGATAAGGTTGATCCTGAAACTTTGACTTGCACTGCAGCAATTCAAGCCAGTGGTTCCCAAAGCGCAGCACACGGAGATATCCGACCTGTGAGTGTACCCATCCTTCCAAAGCGCGACTTCATAAACAACCAAAACGACTTTGACGATGATGTTCAAGACGATTACAATGACACATCTGGTCAATTGACTCGCTTCCGATATCAGCGGCGAACGTCGAATGCGCCTCATTCTGCGCCTCCTGCTATTCGGCACACATTTAAACAACGAATACCGCTGAGCAGTCTGTTTGGACAAGGCGGTTTATCCGGAAGCTGGCTTCGCAAGGTATCCAAGCTCGTGTTTACAGCTGCAGATTGTCGTGTGAGATCGATCATCGGGAACAAAGACATCAAACTCGACGATATACCGCGTGTTCATGCAGAACTTCTTGGGTTTACACTTGTTACACCTGAAAACCTCTTGACGTGCACAACGGAAGCACTGGAGAAGCAGCTGAAAGAAATCTATGGCTGTCTTAAGTCTGCACATACTGATGCTGAGGAGAAGCGTAGCTGTATGGCATATTTGCTCTCTCTCAGTTGCCACACTCGACTGGCACATGTGATCGTGAATAGCTCAATCCTTAAGCTTTTGATTCGAATGTTGGAAGTCGAGCTGTCTGCTTCCGACAAGATGCTGTCCTCAATACTATGCCTTGTGCTCGGCATCCTATTCCGGTTTGCGACTGTCGTTGCTCCATCGTCACCCGACCAGCTTCGTCTACTTGTGAAGGTTTTACTGAGCATTGTTACCACTTCTCCTGTCAAGCTTGAAGACGTCAACTTGCGCATCAGAAAGGGTTTGCAATCTCGTTCATTAGCCCTTGCGTGTCTTGGCGAATTGCTGTTTTACATATCGACACAGCAAGAGTGGGAACTTCCTATGGAAGGCGTGGAAGCTGTCCTCGCTTGCATCAAAGACGTTGACCTTGCAGCCCGCTACTATGCCGTACGAACACTTACGAATATGCTGATCCATTGCACTGCACCTCTTCTTCCAAAGCTCATGAGCGACAAAATTGTGTTGGCGCTGATTCGTGGATTGCTGCAATGTTCCCCATTAGAACATGATGAACAAGGTGACTTGAATGACCGAAGGACGCTTATCGCCCTGCGTACAGCAACAACCGAGACTCTGGCTCAGATTCTTCGACACCTTCGTAGTCCGTCTTCAAGTGCCCAGTTGCCGTCTCGGTTGAAGCGCTCGATCACGTTGTATCTTGCAAAGCCTGACATTCTCAATGCTATGTGGCGAGGTGTAGAAAGCAGGAGGGAATCTACGGACCTGGCTATCGCTTCACTCAACGTCATTAACGCGTTTTTAGATATGAAGCTGAGCAAAGACAGAGAAGCCGAATACGCAGCGATCAGATCGAGCCGCACGTTGTTGCTGGAACGAATCATAGCACTCTCGACCATTCACAGCATCTTAAGCATTGAAAGCCTAGCGAATGGTGACAAGGAAGACGAAGGATGTCTCGCTCTCTTGCAAGCCAAAAGCCTGATTACGCTCCATTTGGGCATGCAACTGAATCAAGTGTTCTTGACCTCCTTTGTACGGAACGAGACGCTGGCGCTGGTGGAGCAAGTTTTGGCCCGTGTTGCCGACCAATTGGGCACTGAATCGAACCATGTCGTTCCGCAGTCAACGTTGTCGGCGTTTGACATGTACCTCACACAGTGTGCTCTCAATGTGTGCAAACTAACGATTCGAATGGCATTAAAGCTTGGTGCCGATTGTTTTTCTTCATCCGAAGCTGGCGAAGACGAAGGCAAACGCAACAATGAGGTAGAGCACATGCCACGGATTTCGTCCATGTCGTTTCAACTCTTTCGTGGCTTGCTCGCGCATCCAAATTGTCGACAACAATTGCTCCACTACTTTGTCGCGAATGACAGCAAGCAGTACGCATTTTTCCTGCATTTGATGGCAAAGCTACTCGCATCGTTTCCTGACGAAGCGTTGAGCCTACCAGGAAAAGCCACGGCAAAGATGACGCTTGCTCGCTTCGTATCGGATCTGTTGCTGGACTTGTTTCAATTTGCAGCTACGGAGGCCAATGAGATCGTCTTGGTGGAGAAGCAGATACTATTCACTCATTTGTTGCCTGCGGTTGTAAAGCACGTGACGTATGGCCATGAACCGGTGACAATAAGTTGTCTTCGAATCCTTCACGTTGTTCTTTTGGACTTCGACTACGACGATGACAGTAACGAGTATGAATTCTACGACCCTTTTGTTCGATCGGTGCTTGTTCCCCATCTCAGCAAGATGCTAAGAAGACGGGACGCTACGACCGAGAACATTTGGGATCTGGCAAGTGAACTGCTGTTTGGCTTGCTTTCGAGTGATTCATCGCTTCTCAGTGAAGCAAAAGACCTTGATCTTGTAGCCACAGTCGTGGACTTGCTACGCGTTTCCACCAAGTGTCCATCGTTGCCGTCAAATGCGACGCAACTAGTCCAAATGCTGATGGATTCTCCTGATGTGGCTGTCGAGTTGTTGTTTGAGGCAGGCATTGCTCATCATATAGCCACAAGGTTGGCATTTGCTGCCACACGAAAGGAGGCAAACAACAATGTGATTGACGTGGTTGTCATCCTGCTAAACCTGCTCCATCACCAAGTCGAAAAGATGCGTCAACCAGAGCTAGTGTCGGCTCCAGCAGGGTTTGACAAGCTGATTGTCTGTGGACCGTTAATGCTACAGCTTTGTGCTAGTGGCGTTGAGCACCATTCGAACGGACATCCGGAAAGCAGATCATTCGAGAACGATGTCGATACACATGCAATGCCTCGTGAACTTGCAAACGTAGCCTCTCGCTGCCTCGTCCTTTTATCTCAGGTAAGGAATGGCGTCATGATCTCGTGTCATAATCTATAGCAAGTCATCTCATAGCAACAATACGTTTGCGTGGAAAACAGATATTTGGCCAGCAATTGAACGAAGTGATGTTCACACAAAGCAAGACGTCTCTCGTCGAGGCAGCCAAGTCTGCTTCTAGGTGAGTGACAAACTGTAGCAGATTGTAAGCAGTGTACAGATGCGGCAGCTGACACGCTACTTCTTGGTGCGCTTCCACAGGTCGATCCTCGCGTGTTTACGAGTCGACAAGAGTGACGATGACGTAGAAGGCAACCGCATCGTTGTGCAGCGTGTGCTACTTACACTTAGGAACTGCCTTCGTTGCCAAGGTGCTAATGGTCTCGTGAGTGACTGGATGAGGGCAAATGCTAATTGTCTTGATGCCGTAAAAGTATTGGCATCTCAAAACCAGCCATGGCAAACGGATGATGATCGGAATGGCATGGAAGGGCAGTCGCATCGCCTGCCAATGCCAGCGCAGATATCAAAGATCGCAGCAACAATCGTGAATCTATGCCACAGTTCACAGTCGCGATGACGTTGATGCCACACGAGCCATTAGCTAGCTATTCAACAACAACGAGTGCTCAAGCGCTCGTCTGAGAGTTCTCGAAGCCAAAAGGTGTATTATCCTCACTATCAGTTTTCAATCTACGCGTAATGCTGCTTCGCTTCTTCCCATTGAGTATTGGAGTAGATCTGGAGATCCAAGCGCTCCGCCACCTCGTTCAGGTGTGATGAGTCGCCCTCGTACAGTCCTTTAAAGACCACATTCACAACGTGCTCAGAGCGCTCAAGGATCAACTTGAGTTCGCGGGGCATATCCGGCACCAAACGCTCGACAAGGACCGCCAAAACTAAACAGATCTGGCACGCCACGACAAAACTAAAGGCTCTCACAGTTCCGCTTTGGTCTTCAAACAAGTTGGAAGTCCATAAGATAAGTGCAGAATTGGTGCCAAGTGCAATGTACGTCATGAATCGTAGAATGTAAAACCACACGCCAATATCCTTAGCCGGGTGGGGAAATGGCCGACGATGGACAAAACAGAGCTTGACAGCATCAATGTGGATTTCCAGCATATTGTTGACCAGCGCTAATAGTGGTGTCAGCGGGAACGCTACCACAAAAAGGTTAATAAAGCCATACTGGATGACCATCTCGTTGTAGTCCTCGAATGCTTCATTGGTTTCGTATGGCACCAGCTTTGCCTGCTCTTCGATAAAGTTGTGACCAACCTTTTGCTCCACGTTCGTCGCTTTACGTTCGCAGAAAATTTGATAGCGATACTTCAAATACGGGATTACCACTTCCGTTGTGTTACCCACCACGATTCGAATCAAAAACAGGGTCAACAACTGATCCCGCAGCTCCTGCATGCAATCATCTTTGTACAGACAAGAGCCTTCAGCAGCGCGCTTCACGAAAGCGATATAGAAAAAAGACGCAAAGGAGTTGCAGAACTGGAAGAGAAACACCTTGATGATGAGATAACTTTCGTACTCGGCGTCTGTGCGGTGGTTTTCGAGGTCATTCAGCTTGCGTGCCACAGTTTGGTAAACCATATTGAGCACCAAAATCTGAATGGCGTTGGCCACAGTCACGCCAAGTGTTAACGTCGATCGATACTTGGCGCTAATGTGATGATTCTCCAGATTGTCAGTGCTATTGATCCAGTGCTTCAACACAAAGAGCCCAAAGAGAGCGATGACCACGATTCCGACCATCACGGTGACAATCAGCACAGACACAACAAATGCACGGTGCCGTTTTGACTTGCTTTCGAAGGTCACTTCTTCTGCATCAGTCACCGGATGATAGCTCTTCGTTCCACGGAACTGAGGACGGTAACGGAAGGTCTCTTGCAAGCCGTTAAGACCCCAGAGTGCATCCAGCAGACCGTTCTTGCGCTTCCACAATTCGGAAAACAGTGACGACCAAAGAACCACAAAGATGGCGAACGCGATAAGAATGTAGCCTTGCTCGTTGGTACCCGTAGCAGCCTGGCGTGCTTCAATGTAAACAAACGTGATAATGCCTGTAATAGCGGGGAAGATGAGCATCTTCGTGTAGAATTCCAGCCATGCAAAATACAGTGCAATTTTCTCTCCAAAGTAGTAGCGGATCTTGTGCAAAGGCTGGTAAAACATGGTCCAATGAAGTGCCCATGTGTGTCTCAAGTCATGCAGCGCATTCGGATCGTGAAGTGCAAACATGGGGCCCACCAAGTATCCAGCTGCCTCCAAAGCGTCTGCATTAATGTGGCGTTCCACGATACCTTCGGCCAGTCGAAGACGATCTTTTTGCGTAAACAAAGTCTGTTCCTTCCTTTCCCCCCACTTCAACGGGTAGCGTCGATAGTACGGCTGGTACTTTTCTTCATGACGATATTCAGCAAATGGAGCAAAGTACGTCAGTGGATCATAGGGCAACGCAAAGATTGACGTCCAAAAGCGGTTCCAATGGTTCCCCTGGACGCGACGGTAGCTCTCATCGTCCACAAACAAACCATCGGCTTCTTCCGTGTGCCCCCACCGATCAAGTGCTTTGCGCAGCTCCGGATGAAACTCGTCTCCACGTGAGATCAATAACGGGTCCATCTCGGGATATTCGGCATCTTCATTCGCACAGCCGCGTGTGCATCGCAAATGATCAATCGAATTCTGCCACTCCTTGTCCCCCATTTCGCGTTGCATCGTCTTCAGCTTCTCGTAGTGAAGTGTTTTGGAAAAGGGTCGATTACTCACCTGCAGTCTATAGTCGGTGCGATCAGCCTCGACTCTCAAATCGTCATTGTCCGTCTTGATCGTCATAATGATCTCGTCCACGTCACAGCTCATAAACATGCGCGTAGTGAGTCCACACGCCAGTTGCACACGTCGAGAAATGGCTGTAGCTACCAGTTCACAGAATTTTGTCTCTGTCGTAGCCTCCGAGGACCCAATAAACTGCGTGTACTCCTTCTCAAGCAGCTGCTGCTGCATCTTGAGCATACGCTGCTCACCAGCTTCGCTGTGGTCATTGCTAGTGTCCATAATCACGTCACAGCCGTGATCGTCGAGGAAGCAGCGCGCCGTACGCAGCACGCGCTGGAAAGGGTCCACCACAATTTTATTCACGCGTCGGCTACGCTCTAGGTCTTTGCCCATCATGAGGTGCACAAAACTGTACAACGTAAAGTCGTCGGGTTTCTTGAGTTCGCCGCCCTCGCGACGCGGAAAGACCATGACAAGATCGTGGTCATACAACGTCTTGTCGCCCCTTGACGTGGAGGTGTCCATCGGCTTGAAGGGCGAGGAGGGTGACTGGGCATTTTGCATGTTTCCCAGCTCCATCTCAATCGACGTATGTGAGAGATCGGGAGATGCAAAGGCAGTGTACGCCTTGGACGAGGACGCCATTGGCGGACGAGAAGGCAAGAGTGAAGGTCTTGCGTTTTAGACGGCAAATCGCCAAATAAAGTCTGCGATGCCGTTACTGCGATATGGTCATACAAAAACGATGTGCGATGTGCGGGGAATGATATAGAAAGCGGTTGCATGCAGCTCAGATGACGTGGTCCCCAATAGTTTCCTTGGACTCGTAGAATCATCGACAAGTCACTTACTTCCTGTCTTCTTCTCCTCCATTCGACACTTGCTCTCTTCCGTGGCACCGAAACATCCCCATAACCGGTGAACTAACGGTATTTAGGTGTCGAATTACGAGTGAAAAAAAGAACAACGGGAACTGCGAGGATGAGAATAGTGTTATAGATTCTTCAATCATTCTTCGCGACTTTTTCTAATTCCCGTCCGTAAATTAGGAGCTATGGACGTGATCGAGAACCTTCGGGCGAGTAGTAAAATTGGCAAAGGAGACTCCAAACCTGCATGACGATATTCTTTGCTGTTCAATAGCTTGGCGAAAACGAACGACTTAAATATTGAAGAGTTTAGCTAGGATTTGCTGGAGTGGACGGGGATAAAATTCCCAGCACATACCAAGCACAAGCCGCAGAGAAAGTCTTAAATAAATGGGTTCAAGAGGGACAGGGGCTATAGTAGCGTCGTGTGCCGGTCGGCCGCAACTCTCTTCTCTACGATGATTAATCATGCGATAAAATAGATGCAGTAACTAAAGAAGGAGTCTTATCTGGAGAACAATCTCCCTTTCTCTGATTCTGCCGACCAGATCTTCTTCATTATGGCCCCTCAGACGTATCTCATCGCACATAAAACTCTTCATTATGGGAAACGATCAGTTATCAGGCGCAGAGAGCACAACATTAGTGACCGAAGCTGACGTGATAAATTACGAGCAATTTTTTAAACGCTTTCGCCTTCGACTTCGACTCAACGTGCGAATCACATTGGGGGGCTCGATAGCGATCAAAAGCGAAAAGAAAAATCTTGTAGAGGGTTCATGCATACGTGCGACAGTCTATGCCATTATCGCTCACGTTGAGACCATGCGTCAATGAGGGTGGTGCGAGTTCAGGGTCTTGAGATGCAGCATTCAGAGCACCAAATAGTCAACGTAGCGATAGCGCCGTCCAAGACCACAAGCTACAAGACGCATCAATAGCGACTACAGGAAACGCGAGGTTCCTGCTGCAGCTCTGCTTTAAGCGACCAATCTCTAAGTGGAAGCTCATCATACGTGCATGGCCTGTGTAATTGTCAATGCGATAGCGAAGCGCAACGTTGCGACGGTAAATAAGAAGACGTGCGTGGTATACGGAGAACAAAGGACATGCGCCAAGTCCGATCAAGGGGTCGAAACAGGCGTTGCAGAATCGCGCGAAGATAGCCTCTATGGACAAGTTCAAGTCGAATTTACGACGAGCAAGCGTGTTATCAGAAAATTGCGTCTTGCGCGAGGCTTTGCCCGTCTGATGCCGCCATCCACTTTTTTCGTCAATACGAGACCTTGACTTTGATCACACAAAATGGCGAACTAGAGAAAGCGCAAGAGTGCGGCGCTGAGACGCAGCAAGGTCGAAGTATAGCTCGACGAGAATGAATGTTAAGGATGCTGCTATGGCCACATGAAGTGCAACGCGAGGTATTGGCACCGCAAGAGCGAAGCAAAGGGCAGTAATTACGGAAATTTTCAGTATGCTATATAATAGGCTCTCTCATGAGGCTATGTCATAGGTTGCTTGCAAGCTTTCCCCTTGTCTTAGTTTTAGTATGATTTGACTTGAATATAGTATGCAGCAGTGTCATTTGGGAGAGAGGCAATAGCAAGTGCACACACTCACTACGTACGCGACGTCTGCGCATTATGATGGCGGCATCTCTGGGCTTTACAGGCGCATCTACCGATCACTCTGGCGATACTTCATCGGCCCAGGAAGCGGCTCAAAGTCTCAATGATGTGGCAGAAGACGAGTTTGGGTCCTTTACCGCGGCGGAGCAACTCTCGGACCCTTTCGGCGACGTCTACGGGGCCGATGCAGACTTTGGAGAGTTCTTGGGCGGACTAAGCGGCCAAGAACAGACTTCAGCTTCCTCTTCTGCATTAAAGAATGTATCGTTAATGTCGTTCTCACCTTTAAAAGCTCCAGCGACAACTACAGTGCCTCCAACACTTTTGCCGTCGATTAGTGGCGAAATGGACCCATTTGCTGGCATCGTTGATGGAACCGAGACACTTGTAAATAACGCAACGGATAAAGCGAAGGCGGCGGGAAATGCTGCAGCGTTTGAGCGAGCTTTGGTGCGTGAAATGTTTGCTACAGCTCCGACTTCGACGTCTTCCGCGACGTCGGCGATTTTAGGCTCAGTGTGGGGCAACGCGAGTCAAGAGACCGATGGTAATCCTCTGTCGATGTCATCGAGATCAGTAGGCAGTGGGCGGAGCAGAGCAACGTCTAATCCCAGTCGACTTGAACTGCCTCGATCTACAATGTCCGAGTTTGCAAAGTTTACGTCGCCCGCTACTAGAACTCGAGAGCTTTCAACGGATTTGCTGTCATTTTCTCCTGTTCAGGCTCAGGCGCCGATTGACCCGTTCTTTGGGATTGATGACGACACGAGCACACCTGCAATCGACAACGATGAGCCGCTTACAAAGACAGCGACGCCTCCAATGTGTACCACATCCTCATCGACGCCGACGTCATCCTTTGCGTCAATCCATAAGGATGCAAAGACTTTGAGAATTTCTACCTCTACCTCTGGCTCTATGGAAGTCCGCGCAGTACCACACGCTTCGTTCACGGAACGCACGACTCGGTCTTTCGGCTCGTTGAGCTCATCTTTTACAAGTGTGGAAACAACGGCCGGCCAAAGTGGAGCACTTTCTTCGTTTAGCCCATTTTCTAGCGCTGCATCGGACGCAGCGGCACCTTCATCTACCCCTTCCTCCTTATGCGGCCCTCTCAGGATGACAAACGGATTATTGGATTACGCACCTGGTGCTAACGAGTCCGATGAGGTGGATCCTTTTGCTGAGGCAGGCTTGGTAGCCCCAGAGCAGATTCCATTGGCTGAGGCACTTGTGGCGTGGAGTGCTGCAGAAGCTGTAGTGGATGAAGTCAAAAAGAAAGATTATGTGAAAGAGAAGGCAGGCGAAGAAGATGCTGGAGAGATGGAAGAGCTAGCTGCAGATGCGACCAATAGTGATGCTGCGTCCGTCATTGAGGGTAAAACCAGTAGTTCTGATGCTTTAGATCTGACAAAATCAGCTGAGACGGAGGCCACGCCGGATGATTGGACGATTGCGACAGAGCGCGACAAAGTGTTTAGTGTGTCGAAACATGAGACAGGAGATGCCACGGTCTTTCATTCGACTGCTACTGTGGTGGAGTCTGATGTGGAAGACGATGACGATGCTGTAGATTGGGTTTCGCGTGACTCTGGCAACGATTTTCCAGTCGTTGGTACTCCAGACAACAGCTTGGACAATGACATAGATGAAGATGATAGCGTCATCACAGCTAAAGACAACGTTTTCTCACCGGCGAAGCAAAGTCCTGCAGACGCGAATGATGGCTCTCTTGATAAGAGTCAGGCTGATTCATTGTCGTTTGGAATGGATCAGAATACCAAGCAGGTACCGCTCAGTGATGATGTGGGGAATGAAATGTATACTACAGCAGAAACGACCGAGAAAGAGAGTTCAAAGCAAGCGATGAATTTGGATGGCAGCGACGATTTTTGTGAATTGGGAGGAGCTACAGCTGCAACTCTGACGATGACAAATATTGCGGATGCGTCTCCGTGGGGATCTTTCTCGTCGTCGACTCCGGTGCCAAAAGTGCCAATCGAAGATGACGACGACGAGTTTGGGGACTTTGCAGTTTCAGCACCGATGTCTTCTGTTGCAAACACTGCACCTGTCGATGATGATTTCGGAGATTTTGCCCAGAGCACTGAACCAAGCGAGAATGATGAATTTGGTGATTTTGGACACTTTGAGCAAAGTTCGGCAAACAATGATGATGCTTTCACAGATTTCCAACAGTCTAGCGTGGACGCTTTTGGGGAACATAATAATGGGTATGGTGGCTTTACTTCTGCAGTTAGTCCTGCTCCGGCAGCAGCGCCAACTTTGTCCAGTTCTGCTTTATCGAAGACAGAGTTGTCAGGATTCTTTAAGGAAGCATTCGCTGTAAAACCTTTACCGGCCATTTGGCCTGACCAATTAGTAAGTCCACTCAAGATCAAGAGCTCAGATTCTTATCGAGAACAATCGACAGATATGCTTCAAGACATGTTTTGCGATATGTGGGGTGAATACATCTCGATCATAGCTGCAATGGGCTCCATGTTGTCTTCTTCATCCGGCTCATTCTCGGCTACTGCGGAACTGAACAATAGTAGCGAATGCGTACGCTTGGACAGAAGCACGAAGCGTGCTTCAAAGTATTTGAAGTACGTGTTGTCCGAGAAGATTCAAGAAGCCTCGAAGCAGAACGGTATCTTTACGCATGGCTCTGAAAGGCATCAAATGTATGTAGAATTCACGGCATCTGGTGACGCAGATCGCATGTGTGCTGCTCTCAAAGAATTGCAAGATGCACTGTTTCACAGTTCAGTGAACGACGCGACGATGCGGATTGCGAAGCAGGCAGCGCTGTCGGCCAAAGCCAAAATTGCTGAGCAAGCTGCTCAGCAACAGGCTATTTCACGCGGCGGGTCTTTATTTTCCACGACGCGCCACCTATTGTCACGGGGCGGGAGCACTGTTGGAGCGTATGGCTCAAGTAGCAGTGGCGCCGATAATAAATCCGAGCACGCAGGAGCTGACACACCAACGGGGGTCTCTGTACAAAAGTCAGCCCGCTATCCGCTTGTCAACACCCACGACGACTTTGCAATTGGCCAACGTGGTGCAAATATTGGCGAGGAAAGAGGGTCAGTTGGAAGTGATCACACGGTTCACAGCAGCGGAAGTGATTCGGAAGCTGCATCCAATGCTGACAGTCGAACCCGAAGCCAAATTCTATCGAACAGTGGCAGTAGCAACGGCGGTCTGATGAAAAAATTCCAGGACCGCTTCTCCTTCTCTGGCTCTAGACATCGTCCGCGGTTGGTTAGTCTTCGAAGAAAAGGACAGTTAGGTGAAGAGGTTCGGAAGATGGAGCTGAATCTGGATGCGATCAGTGGAGGTCTCGACGAAGTAAAGTGGAAGTGTGCTCTGTTCTTATATGACGTCGAAGAGGTCGCGCACGTGGCACCTTCACAAATTAGAATTTTGGCGTACCCAAGCAGACAGCCGCTGGCAGGCAAGACCGATCGTAGTGCGCTGACAAAGTTGGTAAAACCTGACACGATTTGGACTGTAGATATCGGCGTCAACACCAGTGACATGCTGCTGAACGAGTAGTGGTTAACAATCAAAAGAGGTGCAGGATAACAGGAATTAATGGTGTCGAAGCTAGCTTACACGCAGGACATTCAAAAGACAATTGCACAAAGAAGTTGTTGTATACAATGATAACACAATGCACGACTAGCATAAGAAGGCGTGAGATTTGTGCACTACACGCTCCTAGGTAAAACCATTTCTAGCAAAATGACGCATCTGAAAGCTCGAATGCGGTCCTGACGGCACTCGTCCACCGCCACGCAAGCCATGCAAAACTTTCCCTAGAAAAATGATCGAACCGCACTGAATTGTAGCAAGAACGTCACGTTGCTCCAGACGTACTCCAGTCGCTCCTCATACGTCCAATTGCTCGCGACATTTCTGCGAAGATCTTTTCATATTCAGGATGCCGTTAACGCTTTATCATGAGGAAGTCAACTATTTTCGTTGCTTGCGATCGTGCTGCACACGCTGACATGCGTTCATTCTTTGAGACCATTTGCAATGATGACCATTGAAGGCTCAACTCCTTCCGACTCGAACGATGCTCCAGTGAATGAACATGCGATTCAAGTTGATCTCTCTCCGGTATCCAGGACAGTGTCAATGCTTCGCAAGTTTGGCGTCGTGTCCGATGCATACGAGAACACAATGTTTGAGAACGAGTTAATGGCGATTTTCCCATTGCGCGAAGGCGGTGAAATTGATGACCCCAAGGCATTTACCATACCAGCCTTTGTCGACTTGCTCTTGGGTGGGGACACGAAGCAGCCATTCCAGCGTGTGCTTCGAACGTCACGTTGTTTCTTGGACGAACAGGGCAATGATATGGTGGCAAGTGTAAGACATCAGAACAATGGGGCTCGGGATGCAAACGTTGACGAAGTCCAGCGCCAGATACTTCAGACAGAGTACGAAAGGTTTATAGGCTCCAGCATGCCAACGACCGAACGTCGTTTCTGCGAGCTGGTCGCCACTGCTATTTCTCGTCGAGTCCAGCTCGCTTGTGGTCTAACGACGCAAATGTTTTATAGCTACGATGGCAAAGAGATCATTATGTTGATCAAGTCGGAAAACGATGACCTGCGTGTGGAGGCTGATCGCGCAAACTATCGTCTGCAATTGAGCAACAAGCCGTTTGACGACATGCTTCATCGAGACAAAATGTCAGACTTGATACGCGAGATTGGCGACGTTGAATGGCAAAAGTCGATGGATCATCTTCACACAAAACGCGGTACCAACGTATGGGGTGTCCCGGAAATGGACCCACTGCTTCTTTCGTGCGGTGACGAGTTTCACCCTTTGATTCGTAAAGCGCTTTGGCGATGGGGCCACCGAGAAGAAGCAGACGGCATGTTCTCGGACGATACAAATCACAGTCAAACGGCGTGGAATCGCTTCTGGACGTCGCTGTTTTCACTACAGCACGACCCCATGACCTACTTTGCGCCATTCGCCGAGTATCGTCACGAACCAGAGTTCCAGCCGTACTTTCGTCGCTATCCTATTACCTGGGGCGGCAACAAGGAACAGACGCTTTTTGCCCAAAAGGACCGTATTCGTCTTGCGTCGGGTATTGTTGATCGTCATCTTAACTTGGACGCGCTAGAGGATGCCGGGTTTCTCAAGAATGAGATGTTTGCACTTCATGATGAAGCTGCGCTCAACGAGCTGCGTGCTAGCTGGGCTTTGAACGTAAAGCTGCTTTACCAGCCACTTCACAAAATTTGCTATTATTTCGGCGAAAGGATTGCACTTTACTTTGCGTGGCTTGAATTTTACACGAAGATGTTGATCTTTCCCTCCCTCGTGGGTGTTGCTACGAATGTTTACATTGAAGGACGAGATGAAGAAGGAAATGACAACGACCGAGGATATGTTCTTGTTGCTTTTGCCATCTTCGTGGTCATTTGGTCTTCGATGTTTTCAGAGTTTTGGAAACGAAAGAATGGCCTTCTCGGCTCACTTTGGGGGTGCTATGGATCCAACAAGGTTTTCCGGTACCGTCCACAGTTCAAAGGAATAAAGAGCTACAACCCAGTCACCGATGCAGAGGAACTGACACACTCAAGCCATGCAAAACGTCAATATTGGTTTGTGGTGTCATCCATCGTCATCACAGGCATGATTGGAGTTGTCATTGTGGCGCTGGTGGGACTGTTTGTGCTGAAATACTATATCAACAATGAAGACAATCTTCAGCACGTCGACATCAAGCACCGAAACATATTGACACTGGCAGTGACTATCGCAAACGCTATTCAGATTCTCGTCCTTAACGTGGTGTACAGGCTCGTGGCGCGGAAGTTGAACAACCTCGAAAACCACCGCACCGACGTCGAGTACGAAAATTTTCTGGCGATCAAAGTGTTTTTGTTTCAATTTTGCAACTCGTTTGCTTCGTTCTTCTACATCGCGTTCATCAAGCGGCAAGTTGAAGGTTCTTGCTTGTATGGAAATGACTGTATGAAGGAGCTTCGTGATCAGCTACTAGTCTTGTTTCTAGTGCGTATCGCGGTGGACAACACACGAGAAGTTGCGATTCCTTATCTCAAGTATCGCTACCAGCTCTACGCTGAGGCCAAGTCGCAAGATTCTTCGAAAAAGTCGAAGCACAATCTGATTGAAGCTCAAGCAAAGCTCGTACCGTACGAAAGCAATGAAGCGTTTAAAGACTACAACGAGCTTGCGATCCAATTTGGCTTTCACAATTTGTTCGTTGTGGCGTTTCCGCTGACGCCTCTGCTAGCGTTGATCAACAACATTGTGGAAGTGCACATAGACGCAACCAAGCTTTGCTTTAGCCATCGTCGTCCGTTCCCGCACCCCGCCAGGAGCATTGGCGTGTGGTTTTACATCCTCCGGTTCATGACCTACACGACCGTAGGAACGAATGCAGCTTTAATTTTGTGGACATCAGCCTTGTTTGAAAATTACAGCACAAGTGTGAAAGCGTCCAGTTTCGTGGTTGCTTGGCAAGTAGGCATCGGTATTGCACTCATCATTGAGCGTACTGTGCCCGATTTCCCAAAACATCTCGGGTTGCTGCTCGAACGTTACGACCTGCTAGTGGACATAGTTTTTAAGAATCTTTCGGAGGGTGATGTCTCTCATCTTAACGAGGTGTCTGAGCCTCTGGATGTGAACATCTACCCCAATGCTGCGTGGCAGGACCATGAGGGCGACGCATAGACCTTGGTCGAGATGTGTGACTGAAAGGCGCATACTGTTAAGTACACTCATCCCAAACAAGCGAAACAGTAGCAATTGTTGACTTAATACATCAAAGGTAATGCTTTGCATGGAAGACTGCCAACAGCTTCGCTGCTTTTGTGGTGCCTGTGTAGTTGTGGCTTCTAGTCCAATGCCCGTGCCCGACTCAGGGTTTGCGATAGCCACCTCAAGTCGAGCCTAGCGTGGACGGCTGTTGCACCCGCTACAACCCGCTAAAAATGTTCTCCTAGGCGATCTCATCGGACTGTGATTGGTGGATGGCTCTTATCCTGTCGCGAGGCGAACCCAAAGGGGACTGACTGGCTGTATGGCTGAAAGTCTTCTTAAGAATATCAGCCCGCAGAGCTACTCCACCGTCACGTGTCGCCTGAACGCGATCTGCCGTGAGCCTCATCTTCAACACGAGATTCGATGTAGCGTTCATGCGCTGAAACAGGTCCAGACGGAGGCCTGGCATCTGGCCAATCTCCACACGCTTCGATGTCTAGAGAACATT
>NQFO01000993.1:0-44617 GCA_003991265.1 Pseudoperonospora humuli
CCGCATCAAGTCTGGACAGGCAAGAAGCCGCTGCTGGCGAACCTGAAGGTGTTTGGTTGCCATGCATACGGGCACGTACCAAAGGAGAAACGCACCAAGTTTGACGCTCGGTCGGTGTGATGCCGGTTCCTCGGGTACCCGGAACATGAGGAAGCGTATCGATTCGAAGAGGTCAAGAGCGGTCGCGTGCTGGTGAGCCGTGACGCGCAGTTTATGGAAGACGTCTTCGACAATGGGAGACGCAGTCACAACAAAGAAGTTGTTGTGGACTTTCAAGATGAAGAGGTGACGGATCAAGATTCGTCGCAGCCGGATAACGACAATGAAGAAGGAAAAGAAACTGTGCGGGACAAAGACTTCGCGCTCATCGCCGCTGTCATTTCGCTGCATCAGCGCAGAGCCGATTGCAAAATCGCTCGCATCACAAATCACATAAAATGATTTGTCCTGGTCCGCAATCGCCAATACCAGCGATTGCATCAAGCTCGACTTAATACCTTCGAAGGAGCGTTAACATTCAGCGCTCCACTTCCATACCACGTCTTTCCTTAACAGAGAAGAAAGAGGCACCGTTCACTCAGCGTAGTTCCGCGAGTACTTGTGTAAGTACACCGCGAGGCCAAGGAACTTTCGCAGTTCCTTGACGTCAACTGGCACTGGCCAGTTCTTAATTGCCTTAATCTTTTCAGGATCAATGCGGACGCCGTGCTTCTCCACGAAGCAGCCGAGGACGGGTATCTCGCTAGCAACGAAGATACACGTTTATAAGCTGGCGAGCAACTTGTGCTTACGCACCAGCGTGAGAACCTTCCGGTGGTGGATGCGATGCACTGCCACCTCAGACATGTTGTTCTCAGCACGACTGTGAACGAACATGTCGAAGTAGCTCGGTGCAAATGCCCGCACCGGCCTCAATAGATGCGTCATACATCTATTGAACGTGGCTGACGCATTGCTCAGTCCCTGAGGCATGACCAGCCACTCCCAGAGCATCCCACTGGGGGTGCTCACCGCCGTATATGGAACGTCACGTTCCCGCATGAGGATCTGATAACAGCCATCCATGAGATCCATCGAGGAAAAGATAGTGCTCTTCGACATGCCGTCGATGATCACTTTTTTCCTTGGTGTCGGCTTCTGCGCCGGTATCGTCATTGCGTTCAGCTTATTGAACGCATGCACAACCCGCCACCCTCCTGTGGTCTTGCGCACACAAAAGGTCGAGGAGCTGTGAAGAGAGGTCTACTCTCTCACATGGCCTGCGGCGAGGCGATCGGCAAAGAACTTGTCGATCGCTTCGACTTGGTCACGAGGCAGTGGCCACTGTCTCGTCACGCAGTACTTGGTCTTGGAGACCAAGTCGATCTCATGGCGAACGCCTTTGTCCGCAGGCAGCTCGCAAGGAATCGATTCAGGGAACACGTTCTTGAATTCAAGCAAATCCTCATACACAAGATTACCCTTGAGCGACTCCCAAGACTGAGCGTCGTAGAGCGGACCCCGAGTCTTCTCATCAAAAATACTCTCATCCATCGATGAGCTGCTGAGTAAGCACTCATCAGCAGTAAACGTCACAGCTGACCGAATATCAGCGACCTGCTCGTCCTCAGCGACGAGCATTCAATCTGCTCGATCCTTCTTCTCTTCTGGGTGTTGTGGGAGGTTGCGTGTCCGCAGAGTGTACGGCTGCGTGTGTTTGTATGATTTGTGATGCGTTGTGTTGGTTTGGGGTGCGTTATTCGTTTGTTGTTCCAGCGTTGGCAGCTGCATCATCTCCGAGGCGAAACTAGGAGGTGATGAAAGAGAGAGAGTTGAATCGCCAACTCTCTGACCGTCGTTCACCAAGACATAAACTGGCTCAGTGACTTCCTGGAGAGTCACACTCGCAGGAATCTCAAGCTGCGACAGTGTTGTCGCAGCAGATCCATTACCAGTCTAAAGAGTCACAACCTCAGACATAGATCTTCTGCACTGCCTCCGTGCGGCAGCGACGGACACCTTCATGTCGCGGTATTGCTCTCGTTTCAGGCACTCACGCTCTAGACCAGCCTGTGGCGTCACACTCACAGCCGACTGTCCACATTCACTCGACTCACTGGGGGGTGAGGAGATGAGGAAGTCTGTGGAGCTACACAGCCTGCGTCAGTTTTGACGGTGTCACGTTGCATGATACCGTTGCTTTGTGCAGTCACCCTTGCGACCGGATGACCGAGAAAGCCATCGCTACTCTCTTTCCTCCGTCCACGTTCGGGTAGACGCACTCTGGTGTTCATCAAGTCGCTTGATGAACCTCTCGCGTCGCTGATCTTCACAGATCGCGACTTTCAGTCAACTAACAGCTCATACTTCTTGAGCCATGGCATCCCCAGGATGACATCGAACTTGTCATCTAGATTGAGAACGACGAAGTCGTCCTCGAGATCTTCACCAATATACGTGTAGTGAATACCCACCACACGCTTCATCATCGTGGCAGTGCTGCCAGTCGCAAGCCGCACTGCCATCCTCGCAGGAGGAGTCTTCCTCTCGACAAAGCTGTTCGAGGCGCCGCAATCCTCCAGCGATCAAAGCGACAACGCCGTCAATTCCGATGCCCAGCTTCAGGGTGATGAGGACATCGTCATCACCACGCGTGGCCAAACATATAGACTGTGCTTCTGGAACAGTCGGTATCAAGAGACCCACGACCCTCTTGATGTGCTCTGGGCAGTAGGGTGCTCCGAACCTACTGATCTTGACCGTTTTTTGACCCGCGCTCGTGCTGCTACTTCTTAGCAGCACCCGCAGAACCACCCTTGCTCGCGCCCTTGGCGTGCGGCGCATCACACTCGTAAGCGTAATACCCAAGCTTGTAACAACGCCTTGTTCTTGTTAGCAGGAGCACGAGGCTTAGCCGTCTCGGTTCAAAGAGAGGTTCAATGGCTCTGGACCTCCGGCATTGTGCTTCAGCGGACGATACGTCGCCGAATGGAAAGATAAGCCTGTTGGAGACTGAAGACCTCCTGCATCGACAAGCTGATGGCTTGCTCGAGAGTACTCGGGTACTCTTGGAACAAGTATGTCTTGATCGGTCCGTCGACTAAACCCTTGATGTAGCAGACTACTTGAGCCTACTCGTCGATGGGGCTGGTGACGTCACAGCTCACTAGGCAACGAGCTTGCTGAGCGTAAGCGTGAACTTACCTTGACGCAGATTCAGAAACTCAGCTCTGGCTCTGTACTCAGACTTGAGCGGCTCGAAAGCCTCACGCAGCTTTTGCTTGAACTCATCTGAAGCAGTTCGGATCGCAGAGCTTCAAGCCGAGCGCCCACACCTCAGCTCTCCCAGCCAATTTGTACGTCGCGAGAACGACGCGTTGGTCGTCGTCTTCGATGCGACGAGACTCAATGGCATTGTCAAGCTCGACGAGCCATCTCGCAAGGCTCTCAACTTCATGGTCCTTGTACTTCGAGATGTCGATCTTGAGCGGATCGGGGCGGCGCGGACGGGTAGAGCACACTGGTGCTCAACAGTCGGAGTTGTGGGACAGCAACACGCGCAGCAAGTGGAGCTGCTCAGACAGTAGCAAAGTGCTGCTGCTGTCGCGTAACAAGACGACGCGTCGATTCGCCGCGTCTAGTTTACCCTGAATGAACTGGGCGATCGTCGCATGGTGTTTACGCTCGGATAGTATGAACAGCATTGCTTCGACAGCGGGGCCATCATTGCTCGTAGCCACCCGCTCGGTCGCCGTCCACTCAAGATCACTCAAGTGGAAGAAGTCTTCGTGTTCGTGCAGCGCACGGCGCTCATTAGCGCCGGCGGATTCCGATGCCGAAGAACGTATAGTCGTTGGACGGACTACTAAGTGCTACCAAGTGTAACAGGGCCTTGGCCCTGTTACTGACGTACACTGTTGAGGAGAAAGCTTTCAATTTAAACAAAACGGAAACTGATTTATTTGAGCCAGTCGGGCGTTACACTACCTACTGTATGTAAAATAACACCCTACTGGCATCAAGTCCTGATCATCTCCTTCGATCCTGGAGTTAGAACAATACACCAATAGTCTCTCTTCGCTCATCTCGTAAACTCCTGCTATTTTACTGCACGACATGGCAGATCCAACACACAAGTCGCCCCCGTTTCTTTATAGATAGGTTTTCAGCTTTCGCATCCCAAGTCTCTTCTCTTTGCGATCTAGAATCGTTGTACCGCTTCTTCTTGCAGGACCCCGGATATCCGTATGAAAGGCCGCGATCGACCCAACTGAACGGAGTTGTGGAGCGGATAACCGAACGTTAGTCGAGTGCCGTGCTGCATGATGGAACATGCCGGTTTGCCGAAGGCGTAATAAGGCGAAGCAGTCATGACTGCTATGTTTCTTCGCAATTGATGTCCGACGTGCACAGTCAACCGCGACAAATCATCGCACCAGCTTTGAACTGGGAGAAAGCCAGTGTTGACAAACCTGCATATGTAGCAATTTATCGGCTATGCAGACCACGAAAAAACGTATCGATTCGAGGAACTGAAAATTCGTTGCGTGCTAAGGATTCGTGATGCAACATTCATGAAAGACTGGAAGACGTGACTACTGTCGAGAAGACGATTTTACGCAAGATGGAGACCTCAACTTCAGCAGTGAAGACATCTGCGCGCGCAATCGTTGGAGAAAGCTACGGTTACTTCGAGCGCGAAGCCATTAACATTTTACATGCAACATTAAGGTCTCGATGAGATGTTAGTAGCAGCCCATGAAACTGCAAATTTCAAAGCGGCTTACGTCAGGAACTCAATGGGAGAAATGCTGATTATGTTCAAGTCGGCGATGGAATCCAGTGACGCAGCCAAGTAGAACAGAACGTGCGACTTGAAGACCAATTCCTTTTACAAGTATGAGGCGTGGATGCCGGTGCCATTGCCCAAGGGACGCAAAGCGATCGGCTACAGATGGATGTTTCGAGTCAAGAAAAATCAAGATGGATGCATCGAGCAATCTAAGGCGCATGTGGTGGCTAAAGGATTTTTGCTGAAGTTCAGCATCAACTATAAAGAAATATTTGCGCCAGTTCCACACTTATGGCGACTATTTTAGACCGTAGAGTGAGCGTTTGAGTTGCACACGAAGTCTGGGTATGCCTCTTTAACGTAGCCGTCCGGCCGCACTATGTAGACATCTTCGTCCAACCAACCGTTCAGAAACGCCGTCTTGACATCCATTTGTCCACCATGAAATTATCCTTGGCCGTCAGAATGAGCAAGATCCTGATCGACTGAGCTTGGCCACTAGAATATCGGCAAGTTTATGCTGGAGCTGAGATTTAAAAGGTGCAAAGCAGACTGCTGCATCTGTCAATAGAGATGACCAAGTCATGATCTTTGTGGCGTTGTACGTAAGCAACTTGATTCTCACAAGTAACAACGATGAGCTGCTCTAGTCGACTAAGATGGCACTAAGTGTACGGTTGAGATTGACGAAATGGGCCAGCTTAAGAACAAGTTGCGCGAAAGCTCATACTGTGGCCAAAACATTCCCGTGGAGTCTTCATCGACATCACGATATCACCTGTACCCACCACTTGAACAACGCCGTTGTCCGCAAGATGCATGTCTACCGGAGAAATGGTCTTGTAGCGCTTCATAAACTCTTTCAAGTACGTCACGTACCGCCACACGCCACTTGACTTGGCAGACCTCAAGTTGTCGCCAATCAACAGATCTGAGCCAACCTGAGTCTTGTGGTGTCTTGACAAGTTTGCTGTTTTTCATGCTGAATTTCTCCAGGATGTTTTCGCGAACTTGGTCTCCAGCACCAACACGTTTTCATCTTGATCAATTTCTATGGCGGTCTAGATGCCATTGTCAAAAAGAACTATGGGCTTGCGCCGGTCAAGCAGGGGGAGATGAGCGACAGGTGTGCGCTTGGTAAGCAAACGCGAGTCAGTTTCATGCCGAAGTTATCAAACCGTGCACTGCAAATGCTTGAAATCGTTCACTGCGTCCGATGCAATCGGCGTCTTTCAATGGCAAGCGGTATTTCGTCACTTTTATTGATGAATTCTTGCATAACACGATTGGCAAAGAGACGACTAGCGTACTGTCACTTTTCCTCTACTGTCATCTTCAACTTGGTCTTGTTGATACCGTAATTTGGACGCACGGTCTCAAACTGAAAGATATCAAAGGTGTAGTACATTGCAGTCCACCGATTGTCCTGGAATGACCTTAACGACAGCGATAGGCCACGGAGATTCCAGCTAAAAGCTCTCGACTTGCTTCTTTATACGCGTGTAAAAACCATCCAGTGTAGTTGCATCATGCGCTCTCGTGTACGTCGTGGGCACAGGAAACAGCAAGAGCACCCGGACTCCCTGCTCGTTTAGCTCTTCCGCCATCCGTGCTCACGAGTCATTACGCTGGCCATCTGCTCACGAAGTTCCTGTTTGAGCTGAGTGAGGGTCTCCAGTGAGATTCGAGATTCTCACGAGTCCGTATTGTACTCTCTATAACTGATACGCACGGATGTTTTCCCACAAAGTAGGATTCTTTTCTGCAATGAGACGCGTCTTTGAAGTTGACGCCACGTCTGAGCAATAGGGTCTTGTCGGTGTAGTCAGGCAGAGGAAGACTGTCTTCGAAAGATCAGAGGGTGCGAAGATCAACCAGATACCAGGTCTCCATCTGATTCTGCTTCAGCGCATGAATGCTGCGTTGGCTTTCGTATGAATGAAGATATTGCTACCTCTGCATTAATCTCGTAGCCGGCAATTCCTGAAATGTGTCACCTTTTTTGGGAAGTTTTGCGAAACTTTTCCGTCTTCATCTAAAATCTCGGTAACAATGGGCGCACGACGGCATGTTCTTAACGGCGCTTCAGACTGGGCTCGTGAAGAGAAGGCAAACCAGCAACGAGACTATGCAGCTCAACTTCAAGAGCAGGTATGCTGTATGGTGGAAGATGAAGCGTGAAATGATCGTGATCCGCGCCTCTGCTTGCCGTAGGTTCGCCAAAAGCAAGCCCAACAGGAACAGGAGAAGGCACGCAGGCAGCAGGAAGAGCAAGAAGAGATGAAAATATTGGTGCGAATCGTTATATTGATCTGTCTTGAGTAGAAATACCTCACTTTCTTGCTTTGAGAAAGAAACGTGAGAGAGAACATGTAGGAAATCGGAAACACCAGTCACAGCCAGAAGAAACAGTACCTAAGTCTCTGCTTTCAGTCCAGTCTCCACAGTGCACAAACTTGACAACGAACATGGTGAAGACGGAATCTCAGAAGCAAGAGCCATCGCCGCTTAAGTTCACCAGTTCAGTCCCTAGTACCGATCAAGTCTTACAGTCCACAGCAGAGCCTGTGCAATGTCCCGCTGCACCAGACGTCACAGTTAACTATGGGCCCAACCTCAAGACGCCTGCTTTCAGCTACACACCCTCTCTCTTTGAGTCGCTTCTTCGAGAGCCTGGAATTGGCGCACGATCAACCGCTTTTTATGACGATTTGGTGGGGCTTCAACGGCTTGCAGTCGAGGTAGGTCAGGCGTTTTCTCCGGACGAAAGAATCAGACATAATGGATTGATATTGCGATATCTAGCTCGAGTCAGCAGCAAAGCAAAGGCGTACGAAGGCTCAGGTTCGTACTGTGCTGAACTAAGCATTGAATGGTGTTTAATGTGCCTCCATTGATGCAGAACAACTACGTCAAGCCTAACTTTCTTCACCAAGTAGAGACGTCAACGACACCACCAACTACCATCTCAACAGCAGCTTTGTGCTCTTCGATGGACTCTAGTACCAAAGTTAGTTCCATTCTGAACGATGCAAAAACAAACATACACTCGTCACATTTTCTTCGGTGCTGTAGGTGAAAGAAGACGATAACCTTCAGCTCGACAACAACCATACAGTTCTCTACCCAAAATCGCAGTACGCTCGAAGTGTCCACTGAGCAACTCACTGCTGAAGACTCACGCTGTCACTGGTCATTTCTTTCACAGCTCGAATCTCGACGCGCCACTCGGTGAAAGCATCTTGCTTCCACTTGCCTCGCCTTTTCTATCGTCAAATTCCTCAAACGCAAAGTTTTGCAATTCGATGGCACAGCCACGATCCGGTGCAACAAGTGAATCTGTCGACACAAAAGCCAAGGGAGCTTTGAACAATTGCAGCGAAATGCTGAAATTTACGGCCTCTGGCTCCTGCTAAGCTTGCCACAATAAACTGCAGCGAAAAGTGTTTGAGAGTCTCAAACCAGCTACTACCATCAAACATTTGCAAATCAACAGCAGCTTTATTCTTCTGGGTGAGCTTCTCTGTCAACAATGTCCATTAGCTCAATCGACTGAGCAGTCATATTTCCTAACACACACACGGCATCTCTCGTCATGACAAACGCCGGGGCAATACTGTCCCTGCACGAGTTTCTACAGAGCAAAGACGCATTCAATTCCTCGAACCCAATGACTTTAGCATCAACCTCAACGTACCGCAATCCTTCCCACCGCCACTCGCCAACAACGGCCCTGCATGTTTCTCTTGGACAACGAATGTCACCTTCAGGACGTGAACTCGCTTGAGCAATAGTCCACGATTGTGGGTCTATCAACCACTGCTTGCAGCTATTCAACCCCGCTAGCACAATCGCATCTTCGTCTAATAGCGCCGTCACTTGTTCGATCGTGGATTCACGACTCGCTAGAGAAGAATTCTTGCTGATGCTTAGAAGCTGCCGAAAACTTTGATGCCATTCCACGATGTTTTTCTTCAGGAATATCAAATGCGTGGAGATTAAACCAACTCCAGACGCGTCCTCGATGTGTACAGATGACAAGATAGCGGGTTTTGATTGCTCTGGTGTGTCACCAACACGATGCTGACCATGGATCCTTTTCTTGTCAGCTACAGTCTTTGCAGTACGCTTAGAATGATTGAAAGAGGTAAGAGAGCGCCACAAGCCACTTCCAGACGTCTTTGATTCCCTATTCCCAGACAAAGAAGCTGTTGACCCCAAACGTTTACTTTCTTCCTGCGCTGGTCGCAATGGCTGAGGCAAACAAGTATTCGCATCTTCTCCTGCTCTCTGCAAGATTTCAAATTTTGGTTTTGTAAATACAACAGAAGACGCATTCGTCTGTCTCGTTGTAAGTATCTCCGTACTGGACACGGGACGCGAGCCATTCCTCATTGTTACACTGGGGCTATAGGGTCTTAATCGCAGCTTTGCAAGCATAAGCTTTTTGCTCATGTTTGTCACGACAACTTGCTCCTTGCCTACCGTGACGTCCGATGGTGTAAAGTTGCTGGTCGTGGACCCCCGTAAAGCTCCTAGAAAGCGCGCGTGTTCACCATTCATAGGGAATTCATCTCCTTTACACGTCAGCGTTGCAGCGTCGTTGTGATGAATAATGGCACCAGCACAAAACAAGCTTTCTCCACAGCACTGACAGCCAAACATGGTCCCCATTGAGCGTAACGTTGGAATGAACGAGGACAGTGGAAGTTTGTCCGCTGTCGCCATAGAGTACTCGCCTGGAGGTAGCGAAAGACAAAATCCACTCGACACTCGTTCGCCCAGCATACCGCGATCATCACATCCAGATGCAAGCATCTCAATCGAAGAATGCTTTTTAAGCACCGGAGAGGGAGGTGGCTGGCTTGAAACTTGCGCCCACGGGCGGCGCTTTTGTGCAATTTCATGAACAAGCTCACCGTCTTTGTGCTGCTGGGCCAAGCGTGCCACTCGAGACTTCAAGAGTTGTTGGTTTGCAATAAAGACGTCACCGCATGCCGTGTCCAGGAGCTTTAACTGAGCATCAAAGCCAGCATTTAGATTCACCACAGGCCGCAATGCTTTTACGTGTGCCGAAACAGCCAAGTACGGTATCTGCTGTTTCATCATTAAGAATGCCATGGCGACCGCAGGAGATCGCGAACGTCCTCCAGTGCAGTGGATAAGGACACCACCGTCTTTCAAGCCAGCATCGATAAACACTGCAGCAATGGGGAGGCAACTGAGCAAATTTGCATAGTCCTTGTCGCGAATGCTAATGCTCAAGTACGTAAAGTCCTCGGGGAACGTGGCATAGCTGCCAGCAAGGTTGAGCACATGTGAAATCTTGTTGGACTTGAGCATGTCAACGTTGAAAGCAGCATGAATGGAGCCCACGAACAACCCGGGGGCAATCTCCACAGGGACATTGTCTTGAACGATCGAAGTTTGCAGCCGAAGTCCGGGAGCTTTCCGCATGGACATTGTGGCAAGTAAGCAAAGTGTACGAGGCGACTAGAAGCTTGCAATTCCTCGTGAAAACTCTCCGAGAGCAGCAGCGTTTGAGTCTGCTGTAGTAGGTCGTGTTATAAGGCACTAAGTGGACATGTTTCCATGCAAGCATGATCAAAATAGACGTCCTGCTTTCTAGTGTATTATGGGCGTTCTGGCTTTTGCTTTCTTCTTTCCAGGAATGGATGGCATTGAGTTCCTCACGAGTGGAGATGAAGCCGTAGCACATACCCACACGTGGTGATGACTTATACTGGTGTCATTCAAGTTTAATAGATACGATCACGTGCTAGAGACCTCTTCTTTCTATGAGTACCTTGTCTTGGCAATTCTTCACTTGGATCTTGGTTTCTATCACTTTTTTAAAACTTAGCAGACGAGATGGCTCATCGTTATGTTCAAGTACGTGAGGTGATCAACGATACTCGTACAGCTGAAAGGCGAACACATATTGGAGCAACTCGGGTCTTCTCCATCCGTTTGGCTGCAATTGCGATAACTCACTGAAAATTCGTCGTAAAAGATCTACGTTTGCAACACGAGCGAGGAATCGTGTCAATACAGCTCCTTTGTCTCCTTCTAACGATGACAAAACGTCTTACCTCTTCTGACGTGTGCTCAAACCCGGTCCACGTGGGTGGAAGGTGCGGCACAATATCTCGAAAGTGTGTCAAGCGGTATACTTCCATGCTGGAATTTCGCAATCTTGCACTGAAATTCGTGTTGCCCACGCGAGGCTTTCCAAACGTGTAGAGCGCCTCCACAGGAATCTTTTCAATATACTCGAGCTCAAAGGCGCAGATCGCCGCAACAGCTCCACCAAGCGAATGGCCCGCGACCATCACTGATGCATGCGGGTGCTGCTTTCGCAGTTCGAGCAGCGTGGATAAAACCTGCGGAGCTACAGACCGGTAGGCCCAATAAAAACCCTGGTGCACCATGACGCTGGGAAATTGCGCGTAAGCACGTCTTTTGAGGAAGGTGAGATTGTCTAGCCAATTGGTGACGTCCATGCTGCCACGAAAGGCAATCACTAACGCGTTGTAAAGCCGAGAGTAGCCCACAAGGCCCTGGAAGTTATCCTTGGCATCCTCTACCACCGTCACACCTTCAAGTCGTGGCACGAGAGAGCACGGTTGGCAATTCCACTTGATGATGTGCTGGCCCTGGCAGTAGGAAATTGACGTCATATGCGCTAGATACAAAGCCGTGGTTTCGTTGTACATGAGGGCGATATTGGGAGCGAGCTTCGCTGCAGATAAAGGACTCCATTTTTCTTGAGTGGGACGATTCGCTTCGTTTATTGGGAAGGAATGCAGCCACACGGTGGAAGCAGCAGCCAAGGAGAACAATTGCAACGCGAGTAGAAGACGCCGCATCATTTTTATCATTCCGATATGGATGTCGACGAGAAAAAGAGCAGTGACAATGTCACTTTTTACAATATCTGGGGTACCCACGTTTTGTTCGATATCCCGTCTGAAGAGTTCGTTTTTACATTGAAGCTATATATTCAACATGAAAGTCAGAGCAGTAAACATAGAGCTTCCAAGCTATTGTAAAAATCTGCATCTTGTATTTTTTTACTTTGACAGCGGATAAAATACTACTCCCTGTCGATTTTTCAACTTGATCGCGGACTTCTATTTGCAATATTTGGTATGTCCTTCTGCAGACTCACCACGTAACTTTGGCTACACGAACACGCGCCGTCTACGTGAAACGCATATCGGACCAGCCATTCTACCGACTCATTGACCTTGTGCGCAGGTCGCCATAGCTCTAGTTCTCTGTGAGTGTGATGGAAAGCGCGGTGGCCAAGTATCTGGCAGTTGCCGTCGGCTATGTCGTGCCTTTGAAAACTATCGAACATGTTCTCTTCAACAGTGCCATTCCAGGTTGGAGGCGAAAGATGACAGAGGCCATATGACGTCTAGTAGTGTCGGGACGCACCTCGCAGAGCTTCTAGCGCGTGTGACGAAAACAACATGATTGATGCACTGACAAGGAAAAGCACTAGTGCATGATACGCAAAAACTGCTTCAAACGTGATCTGTATATGGAGTCGAAGGCGTTTATAGAAGTGTTCGCAAATCATTACACCAGCATTGACCACCATTTGCTCACAAAGTTTCATTCGGGCTGAGAGTATCCGGCGAGATTTGAAGCTTCTTTGATTGAGTCCACAGCTCAAGATTCTTCTCTGCCATCAGACGTATCTGAGAAATTTTCGCCCGAATGTCGTCAGGGTTCTGTATCTCTATGACGTGTTCAGATACTCGTCGATCTTTTACCTCTGGATTGTGCGTCTCCGACTCATGCGACAATGAGTGGCACCACGAAACGTCACCATTTGGCGTCACGGTCGTAGATTGTTGAGGTGCATCACTAGCAAATTAGGAGAGGTAGCAGACTGCGCCTTGGCTTCCTCCAAATGATTGTCCTCCTCCGTCTGCGCGGCCAGGCCGTTCCTTTTGTAGCACAGGCTGAGGGCGCGACTCGTAGTATTCGAGTCATGTATATATTTTAAGGTCCCATAATCTGAAACTTCTTTTTCGTGCCTCCGCAATACCGGTATTGCTTTTTTTCTACGTCTTACCGGTATACTTGCACTCGCTACTTTCTTATTCACTAGGCACAGAAACAGAGCCATGGTAGACGTTGCGAGCGCGTTCCTGCCACCGCAGGACATATGTCCTAACGACGCCATCTTCGCAGCCCGTCGTTTGCCACGTCCACTCACGTGGCAGCGGCGTGAGCACATGGTGCACCGGCGTACGATCCTCACACGGATCGGGCAACTGTTGATGCGTAATGCGCAACGCATTCTTGTTCAGCAAAATGCAGACGATGTAAATCTCAGCAAGACGTGGGTGTTGGCGCGTAAGTTGGAGGTTCTCATATTCATCCACTCGGCTTCGCTGCTTGAATACGTCAACATGGACAGCCTGGCGCGTCGAGTGCAGGCGCTGACGGCAGGCATCGTGAACAAGAAGATCCGCCGCACTACGTCCATGACGTCGTCGTCCAGTGAGTTAGGAGGTGTAGCAACTGCGATGACAGAAGCAACAGCTGGAGTCTTGGCGGCGAACATTGGCGCGCGTGTGCGCTGTCCGCCGACGGTATTGTCTGCGGTACATCCCGTGTCGACACCACAGGCAGCAAGGCGAGCGCTCAGTTTGTCGTGTACAAGGTCGGCAACGCCGCTGGTCACATGTACAAATGGCAGTGTCCGTTCACTGCCATGTGTTTCACATCTAATTCATAAGCGCAGTCTGAATGACACAAAGTACGAGCAGCATGTAGACGATACGAACGTCCACAAGAGGATGCGCATTGCATTGATGCCTGAAGAAGAGTCAAAGACCAAATTGGAGAAGCGCAAACCAAGTGAATTAGGAGTGCTATTGTTTCAAGGATATGAAGAACTGAACAAAATCATTTGGAGTTATGTGGATGGCGTGCAGATCATGCGCTCGCGTGGTGTGTGCTGCATGGCAGGCACATTGGCCCCGCTTTTTGTGACATCACTGCAGCTAAGCTGCAATGCCGTGCAGAGAGCGCTTGCTACTCGCACTGGTGGAAATGAGTGCATTCTACGCGAGTGCATTCACTTGCGTCAGTTGGAAATCGTATCATTGTCGGCTGGAATGACGTTCGGAAAGCTGTCAATGCGTGCTACTAACTGCCCACAGCGGTTTGTTGTGACCCACGATGACCATGAAAAGATTGTGCTGTCAATGGCAGAGCAGATGCGTCTGAACACGTTCCCGGGCCTCACGCGTTTGAGCATCACGTGCTTATTCACGAATGAGGAAGCTGATGGTGAAGCTGAAGTTCTGTTGAACACCTTGATGCTCGGTTGCTGTCCGCGTATAGAAGAGCTGTGCCTTCCGGGAAACAGCTTTGGAGATTACGGTGCCACCAAAGTCGCGCAGATGTTACGGTCACAGGTTTGTCCAAAGCTTACAAGGTTGGACCTACGCCGTAACTTTATTGGTGAGGATGGCGTTCGGAGCTTGTGCCACGCGCTGGCTGATGGTTGTGCGCCCAAACTTACGGAGCTCTGTTTGGGTGACAATACAATCACCGACTCGAGCTTCCATCACGTGCTGTACGCGATGGAGAGCGGTCAGCTGCAACATTTACGCTTTCTGGGGATCGAGATGAACTACTTGACGTCGACTAGTATGGAAATGCTTGGACGCACGGTCGGCAAGCTAGTTTGTCCAGTTCTCTCTCAGATCTCGTATAGTGACAACAGTGTGGACAACGAGTCTGCGAAGCGGCTAATTGCGACTGCTGTGTACCAAGAACGCGTGTGTCAAGCGAAACACCAACAGCGGATCTGTGACGGCAATATTAGTGTAGAGGAGAGTTCGTGCGATGAGCAGTTGTCGGACGAAGAGGCATTTTGAGAGACGTAAAGGTGGATGTTTGTAGATGCGAGCGAAGACGGATGATACGTCAATAGGAAAGAGGTTGCGGCTAGATCACTCGCCACTATTTAACGAAAGGGAGGAGCGCCAACCCATAATTTATACATTGAACTTGTTTCATCCAGTGCTTTGTACAGCATAAAGCGGCGAATGGGTCGTTTGTCGACCTAGCAAGCTGTCTGCAGGTTTACCAAGTCAGCGTCTGCGAATTCCACAGGCTCGTTCCAAGTGGACGCTTGCGGGTCGAGGGTGAAGACGATCAGCTGTAGAGCGAGGTTCGAAGTCACATTTGAGGGCCTTGGTGTCGGGAGGAAGGCCTTGTCTTGGACGCGCTCAAAGCGAAAGCCCAACGACACTGCTTCTTTGAAAAGCAAGTCTTCCGTAGACTGCGCGCGGCAAACGAAGCCGCAGCAAAACATGGTGCTCAGCGGATCGCGTGAGCGCAGCATCAGGTACTTGATGGTCTGCAGAATCGGCTTGACGAGAATGGGCCAGCATACGACGTCTGCGCCAATGATTATGTCTACAGTGTGTGGAAACGCGCGCTCAAAAGCTTTTGCGCTCTCGTGGTTGCCCCACAGCAGAGGTAGCACCTGCGCTTTGCTTGAGTCGGCATTGATCTCTGTGTTCTCGCTCAGCAGCTCTAGCACGATGTCATTGCCGTCCGTCAAGACCGTGTGGGTCCTGTATAGACACATACACGTCAACTGCGAACAAGACAACTCTTTGGTTCTAGAGGACAAGAAGAGTGAAGACGCACGCGAACTGAGAGGCAACGAGTCCACTGAGCCCCGCTCCGGCGCCAAGTTCGACCACCGTCTTGCCAGCGATTTCGTCGCGGTGGGCCACAATGTACCATGCCAGAAAAACTGAGACTGGCCAGACGACTTGACCCGTGAGGTCGTGGTCTGTGGAAGCGGCTTGAGAGCACAGCAGCTTTTGCTTTGTCACTCCAAAGTCAAACTCTTGTGTCACGTACCTAGGAGGCAACAAGTGAGTAAATTGAATGCATCATCGAGTGCAAGCAAACAAGGCAAAGACTCACTCGCGATTTACGAACAGATCCGTGCTGAAGAAGTCTTCGTAATCCTCGATATGCTGCGCACACTTCATGACGGTGATGACCAGCAATTATTATAGAGTTTCTTAGTCTGTCGCGTGGCGTACCCCAATGGGGAGCCATCCACCAATCACAGTCAAAGTGCTAGGACTAGGTGCATGAAACCTTTTAGACAATGCATAGAATAATCGGAGGATGAGAGAGTATCCACCTGGATATTGTAGGAGATGATATTTGCTCCTATACTAACTGACTAATGCAATACTGTAAGCTGTATTTTAAGTGCGATTGACTTCAACTTGCCTTTACAACTCCCATCGATATGGACATCGGAGACATATGACGATAATCCGTGTGCGATCTACTACAGCCTTGCGACGCCACTGGCGATAACGTGTACGTGAACTGCCACAGTTACGGCATTCAAACAGGTCCGACTCGAAGCCCTCGACTTCACGACCATCGCGCATCACCTCGTGTGTGCGCTTCTTGATCCACTCCTTGCGCTGACGCACCAGCTGTGGATTGGCCATATCAGGGCCGCTCATACGCACCAAGATTTGTGACGACAATTTGCCAGACACCAGCCGATTGCGCAGGTCGACGTTCCGAGAATCTTTCAAATTAAATAGAATTGTCCTTGCCTTGTGCGCGTACGCTTTTGTCAGCGCGTAGCTGACATGAACATACACAGGCACGTCAGACTTTCTCATCATAAAGAAATACCTGAGTTGCTTAGCACTACTGTGCTCACTCACCTTTGCCCGTAAGCAGCATAAAGCTCTGTCTCGACATCTAGAGCTACCACCTCGGCATTTGAATCCAAGGGACGCAGAATATCTGCCAGTCTGGACGAAAATCGACGACGAGCGACTGAAATACTCGCGAGACTCCACGACTTGCACACGCGCCCCACTCGGCCGAAGCTGATGATGAGAGCCAGTACCTCCTGCGGCAACGTTGCGGCTAACGACGGTGACGGCAAAGCTACCATCTTTTCTTCCTCTTCTTCCTCTTTTTCCTCGTTCTCAGTATTCATACAAGCGGATGCTGAAGGGTATATTGCGCCAGCACAACTCTTGGCATCTGAATACACACAACAAGACAATATCGGATCAAGCGATTTCCATTCTCAGTGCGTCAGCTCATACCTTCGAGGTCCAGTTCTTTCTCAAGCTCTAGCGCCCATTCGTCATCGTCTTCCCCATCACTTTTTCTCATAGCAGCAACATCCATTTTGCCTCTTCAAACTCGAAAACGTTGCCACACTCGATCGTCACGCAGCGCACTATTCCTGCCGCGTCCGCTTAGCAATTGAGCCATTGCGAATGAGAGGGTGAAATGTTGCGCGTGGTATAAATCCTTGTGGCTCACACCATCTCTGACTCTCAATGTCGCTCGAATGAGGTAGCAATTTACCAATACAAAATTCGAGCCACGCGGCAAAGAGCAACGAATTCAAGATGCGGCAGCGTGCTGTCAAGAGTGACGTGGACGACGGTGGTCATGGTGATGATATGAATGAGAGCTCCGTATCTCGCTCCGCGCGCCGTGCACTGAAGAAGGTGGACGTGTATCCCAAGATGCATCGTGAGTTCAAGGTGCAGACAGAGTTCGGCGCCACGGTCTCCATTATGGCGTGCATCGTCATGGTTATTTTGTTCCTATCAGAGCTGAGCGCGTACTTGAGTCTAAACACACACGAGCATATGGTCGTAGACTCGTCGCTGGGTGAAAAGCTGCAGGTTAATTTGGACATCACTTTTCTGGCCATCAGTTGTCATGACGCGCACATCAACGCCATGGACGTGGCGGGCGAGCTGCAGGTCAATATGCACCAGACAATAAGCAGGACGCGGATAGACGCTAATGGTCAAGCTATTGGATCCCCTATATCCGTGCCCACAAATACGGACCCGGGGGTCAACACGGACGTGCCCGAGGGATACTGTGGCAGTTGCTATACAGCAAATCACCCTTCAGGCAAAGCCTGCTGCAACACGTGTGATGATGTGAAGGAGGCTTTTATTCAGAGTGATATGTCGCTGGAAGAAGCCGAGCAAAAGGAACAGTGCGTGCGTGAGAGCGCGGAAGTGGAGAGGCTCGCCCAAGACGGAGAGGGATGCCGATTCACGGGCAAAATGTTTGTGAACCGTGTGGCCGGCAACGTTCACGTTGCACTTGGACACACGTTTCACCGGCAGGGAAGGCTAGTGCATCAGTTTCGACCCGGACAGGAGTACTTGTACAACGCAAGTCATGTCATTCATAGCTTATCCTTTGGAGAGCCAATGCCTGGTGCCATCGATCCTCTCGATGGCGTATCAAAGATTGCAACAGATCGTAAGCTATTATCTGCTGTTTTGCGCTTTGGACTGCTGAGTGGCTAACCCTAGATTGATTCTTTGCTCAATGTGGTGCAGGGGGAGGCGTGTTTCAGTACTACATCAAGATTGTGCCTACGATCTACAGCGACATTGACGAGAACGCTATTCACTCGTACCAGGTGTGTATGTCTGCCTTGGTGATCTTGATGATTGATCAAGCTTACCCTTTTTATCGTGCTAGTTCTCAGTCACGCAGCAGGAGCACTACATGGACCCCCTCGGTCGCATGGCATCACTTCCAGGTATGTGTATATGGTCAGCACTCAGTCCAGATGTTAGCTTTGACGCCTTGTGCTTTTTCACTCACAATGCAGGAACTTTCTTCGTGTTCGATCTATCTCCCTTCATGGTCAAGATCGAGAACGACCGCATGCCATTCTCCCACTTCCTGACTAAAATTTGCGCAATCGTCGGCGGCGTCATTTCGGTGCGTTTGTGACTCGACTGTCGTGCTACATCTCGAAGGAGCGTCGTCAGACTCACAGTTTCATTCTTGTTGTTGCATTTGCTTACAGATTGCAGGCTTTGTCGATTCGTTCATGTACAACTCGCTGCACATTCGCCGTCGTACTACTACAGGCGGTGGGGCAAGCAAACACGGTTAAAGGTGCTAATTCGCTAAACCAGGGAGGACAATAGAATGTCGAAAAATCCGCTATGGTCGATCTACAATATCCAGGTCTGTCTGGTTGGATACTCTCTCATCTTTTTGTTTTTGTATGTACCGTCTGGAGGGCCGTGTCCTTGCACTTCGACTGTGATTGGTGGACGGCTCGCGTGGCGTACTCATAGCGGGACGTATGGGCATCCACTCTTCCATTTGCACCCCTCTTTGCCAATCAAGCAATGAGCGACGGACACGGTGCGTCAGTTTTACTGTATTGCCCACAGACGGATGGCGAGAAGAGGATCAACAAGAAGTCTTCTGAATGTCCATTGTTGCCTCCTGGATACGTGCCAGACATCGTCATCGGACTTGACCCTAGGATGCGATCGCTGTGTACTGCTGTGAGAGAGGTCATTCATCCACACTAAGGTTGGTGCTATAAAAGCAGCTGAAGAGGAAGACAAAGGACCGCCCGGTCTGGATCCGCCGATCCCCGCAACCTAAGCGTCATAACGAGCGCGATATCGTGCAAGTGACGCTGAAGGAGTACCGCAACATGGCTGGCTTCAAGCAATTTACTGCTTGAAACGAAAGCTTGAACAAACGGCACCCTGCGTACGAGAAGGTCCTTGCGAGATGCCGTCGTTCAAGATCGCGAGCTACACGAAGTATCTGGAACGACTGCAGTACTTCTGGAGCAACGTGACGGTCTTGCTGAACTTCCGCGCGAAGCGACCGTTTCTCAAGTAGAAGTCCTTCTGGAAGCGTATGGCTCGTGTGACGGTTGATGCGATCGCGAAGCGCATTGTTCTGACGGTGAGCATGATGACGTGCGTGGCGTACGGGGACTGGATGACATCAAAGGACACACGCCCAGTCCAGTGAAAGAGGTGGCACGGATGTTGTAGATACGCGCGACGGTGGTGTTCATGGACAAGTTCATGACGAGCAAGCTCTGCTCGCAGTGCCACCAGACGCTTTCAACCACCAGCTACACAATCGACACGAAGCTACTGAAGCGGAGAAAGCGCAAAGGCGTTGTGCTACCACGCAACCAAGCTGAGGTCCAGTTTGAGCAGAAGCAGTGCTATAGAGTGCTGCGATGACAAGAGCGAAGTGCTAGATGCAAAACAATGTGGAGATAAGAAAGTATCTACCCAGGTAGTCTTGGATAATGTAGGAGGCAACGTTGTCCTGTATTAGTGTCGTCCACATTTTCTTGTCGTTTACCTTCGCATAACATTTGCTTGAGCTCCAACGTCATTCATGGGCGAAGAGGACGTGCGCAATGCTGCCGAGCGGCTGCGGAAGCTGTTGCGCGCCGCTCATTGTCCACACCTGAGCGTGCTGCATCTCGAATCCGGAGACGTGTCAGATCTTTTGCGCGTGTTGCACTTCATTTTGCTCGACTCGTCGCGTGTCGTTGCACAGTTCCTGGTGAACAAAGGCTACGATTTGTACGCCAAAACAGACGCGCGCTTCGTGGAGGGCGTATTTCGCCTGCTGCGCAGTGAGTTTCACTACTCTCCGTCGCTGAGTGTGAAGCAGTTTCTGTCTAAGCAGTTCGTGGCTCGGAGACTCACGATCGTGGCAGACGCAGCAGCGGCAGTGGCTCAGAAGTGTCAAGAGCTGCAGAGACAGAAGAGGAGAGAGGAGGCCGTGTGGTCGCAACCTCGGGAGAGCAGCAAGAGGCGAGAGATCAAGGCATCAGTCGAGAGCCATGTCCTTCCTTCCACGGTGACCAATCATGCAGCCAGTATATTGCAGTGCTTGAAGCTGCAACAGACAGACGAAGAACAAAATCGGCGACGAATTCGTCGAGCGTCGAGTGAGACGCCAGTGCAGATCAATGCAGTGCAGCATAGAAAGGAGTCAGTACCAGCATCGAAGTGTATCGGGGAGCAGGGCGACGGTCACGCGACTGATGTGCGTCAGCGAAGAAGTGTACGTTGGCATTGGCGTTCCGGATTGAACTAACGCAGATTGTTGCCGAATGTTGATTCTTTAGGTTGCAATACGGTTAAGCAAGGAAACAAGTGGCGAAAACGCGAGTGAAAGTGCTTCTCCTGACGACAATAGGCACGAAGAGAATCGAGCAATACCTCAGCCAAAGTGCTGCAGTTGCTCTCAAGATACTGATACGTTGGTAAAGGCAATCAACGACCTTGGCCAACGACTTGCTGAGGTTTCAAGCGCACTTCTGGACAAGATGTCCGCTGTGGAAAAGCGACTTGATCATGTGGAGGCACAGATGCACGATGTTAAAACAGAGGTTAGAGAACAGCGCGAGTTTGTCTGGAAAAGCAACTCGGTAAGCTTTGTCGATAAAACTGGCGACACAAGTGATGGCGAATCTTCCAAGGCCGTGAATCTGGTGGACAAACGGCGAGCATTGGATACTGACCCTCCTTGCGCGTGGCCACCGCAGCCTTCAGTCTTTGAAAGGTACTAAGCGTCTCATTTCGCCAATAGTCGTTAACGTGACTACACCATCGACCCAACGAGCACTCGTCAAGAGCAAAAAACGTGTTGCAGTCACAGTGAGCAATATTTATCATCGAGTATCAGCGAGCACACTTTCGAGAGGCGGTTTCCTTGCATATCACTGTCTTTCGCATCTGTTTGAGCACTTCGAGAGGTCATCATCTACTGTGGAGGTCTTTGCGATGAAGCAGATTGTTACTGTGTATCTCATTGATACGTTAGCACGTTGCTATTGCCTTGCTTTTTGATGCAGCTGCTGACAAGAATGAAGGAGTTGAGATGTATTGCACCAAAGTTGGTACTTGTGGAGACAAGAATACGGTGTCGTGAGGAATTTGAGACGTAGTCATCGATCTCATGTTCGTCGAGGTAATTGTTATGAACTGAGCACCTGTCCTCAACAAGTCACACGAGCCAGTCACGCGGCTCTGGAGCGTACGCTGAGTGTACAAACGATTGGTTTACTACATAAAGGGGATCATACTGGTCACTTGATTCTACAGTAGCAACTGCTGCTGCTGCTATGAGCTCGCGTTCTCTTTCGGCGTAGAATGAAAGCTGCGGCTCAGTCCATCCATTTGGTCTTTCTGCGAGAACGTTATGAATTGCGCGTCTTTCAAGCAGTGTCAGCTGTGCAAAAGAACCTGCTGACAGCAGAGAAAGAGGCAGTTGGCGCAGCGCTTCATTGTCTGCGCGCAGCACCGTAAGGATAGGGAAGGCCTTGAAGCGATGGGCAAGTTCAGGTGTCGTCATCTTCGCCAATGCTACTTCGTCGAGAATAGCTACTTCAGCCGGCATCATCCGGCGAATTTGCCAAGCTGCTGCTGCATTGACTAGTTGATTAGCTTTGGTCCAGCGCACTTGGCTTTGTACATGAGATTCATTGTCGATGGCAGGAGCATAATGATGCCGATGAAGAGGAGAGATGCCGGTTGAGGAGACTGGCGTGACCATCATTCTGCTGATGTCTTCCTTGTCCGTGCTATGGCACCATTCGACATACACTTCTTCATCCTGTCTGCCCTTCAGACAGTCGCTGAAAACGCGCGCAAGCCAACGACACGGACCCAGTCTTGCCATGTCAAAGCGAGAGGAGGAGCTGCTCGTTCTTTTCACAAGGCGAAATCAAAATTGCAGGGGTATACTTTGGGCTTCATTGATGGAAATGGAGCACGTGTCCTTGATAGCATGATGTTTGTCCCTTGTTGAAATGGCTACATGAAGAATAAGTTCGTTTCCATCAGTCACCATGGAATTACGTCGACTGAATATGTGATCACTTGTACTCAAAGGCAACATGATCTGCCAAACGCGCACCGTAAGTTGAAGTTGGTGTAACCTCCTGCTATGGGGTACATATTTCGGTTACTCTTTAGTATTTAATGGTATCGGAGGAAGAGGATGAAGAGTTCACATACTCTGCGGACGAGCAGGACAACGAGGAGGAATCTGACGTGGACTGGGAGGATGTGGACACATTGCAGTCGGCTGTGGACCCTCCGATCGTTCAGCCGAGGAGCTCTTTCGAGACTCAAGAGACTATTGCTTCAAATACAAATACTGATCTCAATGAAGACGCCACGGAAGTGGGACCAAATCTGCAGCAAATAGACTGGGAACAGGTGAATCGTTTGCTTGAAGACAAAGAGCGAGACGCAGCATCAGCTGCTCGTAAGCGACGACGGCCGCCCATCCGCCTCACAAAGGATGAAAAGCAGCGAGAAAAGGCTCTGCACCAGACGCACTTGCTGTTTCTACTGGCTGCACGTATCAAGTGGATGCGACTTAGTAGCTCGTATTTGCTTCAAGGGCTATTGCTGTCAAGTACTGCTGCAAGTGATACGGACTTCTTTGTGGAGATGAAGCAACAGCCACTTACGTACTCATTGGCACTGCTGGTTCGATGGTTCAACCAAAAGTTCCAACTCGCGGAGGAGAAAGAAAGTTTACGCGAGGAACCAGTGACGGAGTCAAGTCTTATGAACGTCTTTTTCGCTCGTGAAGGACGAGATTATGAACTGACGCTGCTGTTTGCTGCGTTGTGTGGAGCGCTGAAACTTCGGTATCGTCTCACATGTGCTTTAGATCCGCTGTTGGTACAGAAAGGGAAGGCGTTTGAGTCGTCGTTCCAAAAGAGACCCAGCAAACGACGTCGACCACGAAAGGTAGCAAACACTTTGCTAAAGACAAAGCTGTTACCAAGTGACGGCGACGAAAAGGATGAGGCAGTCGACAAGGAGCTGGAGGTTGCAGACTGCGTGTTTTGGGGCTGGTGCGAGGTGCTGGATGAGAAGTCTGGACGTTGGATTCATGTTGATGTGGTACGCCGACTTGTTGATCGACCGCAGGAAGTCGAGCTGCTACGCGGCAAGGCAACTCGCTTCTCTTACGTGATCAGTATCCAAGACGACGGACTACTTGTGGATGTTACATCTCGATATACTGTGCAATGGAGCAAGAGTTTGACACTGCGTCTTGCAGACTCGTGGCTGAAACAAGTGCTCGATCGATTCAATGAAGACACAGCCAGCCAGCGATGCACTGATGCAGTACCGACGTCTACGTTAGCAAGAGCTAGAGACATGGCCAGTGCTCTCGCTGATGAAAAGCAGCAATTGGAGAGACTGAAGTTGGCAGAAGGTATGCCTAGCAGTGTGGAAGGATTCCGGAAGCACCATTTGTATTGTCTGGAGCGTCATTTGGGTCGCTTGGAATGCATTCACCCGCGCAAGGTCGTCGGGATATTCAACGGCCAATCTGTCTTTCTTCGTGAACATGTGCAACCTCTGCAATCCGCCTTTAAATGGCGTCGTCTCGGCCGAGTCGTAAAGGAAGACGAGCGTCAGAAGCCCGCAAAATGGCAGTCGCGAGGTGACTCCAATCCTAGTGGCAACGATGATAGCGACGACGCGAGTGTAGCCACAGACGAGAATAAAGGAAGCGGTTCATCGCTGGCACTCTTTGGTCGTTGGCAAACGACTGAATTTGAGCCTCCACCTATGATAGACGGCCGTGTCCCGAAGAACAAATACGGCAATATCGAGATCTGGAGTCCAGCACATGTCCCCCATGGCGCGGTGCACCTCCAACTTCCTCGTATTGATTCAATCGCTGAGTCATTGGGCATCGACTTTGCACCTGCCGTCGTGGGCTTTGAAGTGCGTAATGGACGGACCATGCCAAAGGTGGTGGGTATTGTGGTGGCACAGCAGTATGAAGCCATGTTGGTCGATGCCCACGCTGCGCGACAGCATCAGATGATCGAAAAGGCCATTGCGCACAACCAAAAGCTCGTGCTTCAACGCTGGAAAAAACTCACTCGAAGACTTTTATTGAGGCAGCGACTTGAAGATGACTATGGTGTTGTCTAATATGTGACCACTCTTTGTGGGTCAGCTGTTTAAAACACGGTTTTTATTTCCATCACATGTAATTCTCTGAAAGTGCTTAAAATGCAGCGACTGGTTCGACGTCCTGGTGCTGCCTTTAGCACACGCGCAGAGTGGAAACAGCACGTGAAGAACGGTCCGAGGCTCGCGGATTTTATCACAAAGAGTCGTAGCGAGTCCGTCCCAGCAAGGACAGTGAGCTCGGAGGACTCGGTACATCAGATTCAGCGCATTTTGACAGAGATCCGACAATTAGTACGACTTCACTCGCTAGTGTCAAAAAAGGTCGTCGTGACTGATGGATTCTTGTGCATTGCAGCCACGCAAAGAGACAGCTTTGCCACAATTGGTCGATCGCTTTGGACGGGCGCACACTTATCTTCGGATTTCGCTGACTGAACGCTGCAATTTGCGATGTCGCTACTGTATGCCAGAAGGTGGCGTTCCATTGCAGCCAGCTGAAGACCTTTTGACGTCTGACGAGATCGTTCGATTGGCTAAAGTGTTTGCCCTCTCGGGAGTCAAGAGGATTCGACTCACTGGCGGTGAACCTCTGCTTCGACACGATTTGGTGGCCTTGGTCGCCCAGCTGCGAGCAATTGCGGGCATTGACTCGGTGGGGATCACAACGAATGGAATCACACTACAGCGAAAATTGCTGTCGTTGCAACAAGCTGGAGTCGATCGACTCAACATAAGCTTGGATACGTTAAAAGCCGACAAGTTTGCCGAGATAACGAGACGCCAGGGATTCACACGAGTGATGAATTCGATCGTCGAGGCGCAGGCGCTCGGGTTTAGTCCACTCAAGATAAATTGCGTCGTTCAACGTCATTTCAATCTGAACGAAGTCATTGACTTTGTGGCTTTGACGGAGAATCATGCGGTGGATGTTCGTTTCATTGAGTGGATGCCGTTTGACAGCAACAAGTGGAATGACGACACGTTTGTATCGTTCAAAGAAATGATGGCGATGATTCAGACAAAGTATTCGACTATTGAAAAGCTACAAGACGGAGCGAACGATACGTCAAAAGCCTTTCGTGTGCCTGGCTTTCGAGGTCAATTTGGCTTTATCACATCCATGAGTGAGCACTTTTGTGGCTCGTGCAATCGTCTGCGATTGACTGCTGATGGCAACTTGAAAGTCTGTTTGTTTGGAAACACTGAGGTCAGTCTACGAGACGCCATGCGCCACAACATTGCTGACAAGGACATTCGAGACATTATTGACGTTGCTGTACAGCGGAAGAAGTTTGCGTTAGGCGGGCATGGCAATATGTATGGACTGTTAAAGGCGAAGAACCGTCCAATGGTCCTGATCGGAGGATAGAAGAAGCAAGAGCAATTTTGTGGATAAACTAATTCTCTTGCTAATGAAGCGCAATTCAGCGATGTGGTGGTACAACGAGCTTCAAGTCATCTCTAGCGACTGATCAAAGCTGCTAACAGGTTGTAGTTTACAGGAATCGCGTTGGTCGGGATTCAATAGCTATGACGATCGCTTGTTGTAGATGCAAACTTTACTGGTGACGATTCTTCTTGGATCGTAAGTATTCTCTTGTGTCATGCCATTCAACAGCTACATGTGGAGCATGCAGTGAGCTAACAGGTCTCAGCACCTTGGCTACTCCAATCGCGCGTTACTGGCAGCTCCAATCTCTGCTTCGTCTAGGTCCTACTTCTGCTTGTTCATTTAGTCGCTGCGAGTCGTCACGAAGTCTGCTTGCCAGTGTGCGTCTACACTTAGTAGCTTGCAATACGATCCGTGTGACGAGATTTGTATGACAACTCCCTGAACTTCCTGTCTTGATCAACACAATAATGACATTTTGAAACTTGGCGGCGTCATCTTCCAATGTAAGCATCGTCATGAAACATTCTTGATCGACTTAATATGCAAGGCTTCTCTCCCCGTTCTTGTTTCTCCAAGTCTCTTCGTTGCAAATCCACTGCAATCAACTCATGTGTTTCCACGTCACTTTTCAACATTTGCACAAAGCATTCATACGTTTAGTACACATGCAACGCATGAACTTCACAAGTTATGAGCTTTTCATACCTCAGACGTTGTCAGATCACCCTTGGCACTAGAAGAATCACAATGACAAGTGTCAACAACAGTTAGCGTTTCTCTTCCAACGATCAAGCCAAAGTGAAAGAAAGACACATATACGCACTCAGCTGACGGACTGCGAGTGACACTCGTTTCCCTATTTCACAAAGCAAAACAACGACACAAACATGAGATCAACGCAACAACTAGCAATTGACAGAAATTCCGCACCGCTTTGGTGGAGAAGCACGGCGCAGCGACGGCGACTGTCGCTTGTCGCCAAGACTGAGACTGCGTCTATCAATTCAAAGCAAATACAAAGATTTCGATCAGTATGACGCTTGTATCGCACCTTTTCAACAGCAGTCTCCACCTCTTCTGAGAGCCTGAACGCGAGCGAGACTTGGAACGTCGTCGTGGTGAGCGTCTCGGCCTGTCGTCATCATGTCAAAGACAACAGAACAGCAGTCAGAGACACAGAGACAGAGAGAGCAGAACAAGCTTTTGGCCACTGCAACGTACGATCCCTCAGCCGGAAGGTTCAAGATGCGGCGCATTTCGTGTGGACTTTTGCGGTGCTGCTTGGCAAAGAGCACAGCAATCTCACGACCTCCGAGTTGCGACCGGTCCATCTCAAATTTGACGTCGCGGCCGACGCGCGAGTCAGCAAACTCGATAAAGGCGAATCCTCGGGGGCGATTCGAGTTGTATTCCTTTGGAATGTAAACGTCCAGAATGTCCTCACCCGATCCACGTGAAAAGGCGAAAATCAAATCCTCTTGCGTCGTCTCAGGCGGCAAATTGCGTACGAGAAGGCTGATGGGCTCACGACGACCTCCTCGATCGGCCGAGCGTGAGCGGCCACGTCGTTCTCCCCCACGGCCTCGACTGCGACTTCTTCGGTGATCACGGGACCGCGAGCGCACACGACGATTGCCACGTGATCGAGAGCGCGAGCGCTTGGGAGGAGACGGACTGCGGCTGCGTGGACGGGAGCGACGTGGACTGCGACTGCGACTTCGACGCGGGGAGGCGGAGCGACGACCCATTATTTATTATCAGTTGGATAGTAGAAGGACTGGAGAGTATGGAAACCTCTTGAAATCGATTAACTGAGCAAATGCATGTTGATGAGATTATTTGTTCAAAACATGCGGCGGGTATCCTCCCGTACGCTAGTGAAGTAACGAGCGACGGATACATTGCGCTAGTTTTACTGTTTTGATCATAGACGGAGGGCAAGAAGAGGACAGACAAGAGGGCGAGAAGAGTGGCCACTGGCTTCCAAAGCGTTGTAACGAGTGCAAGTGACGTCGAAGAAGTACCGCCACATGGCTGGCGACAAGCGATTTACTGCTTGCGCAGTACCACCAGGCGCTTTCGTCTGTTGAACACCCTGCATCTACACACGACAAGAAGCTGCGAAAGAAGAAGGCACTTGAGGCAGTCACCAAAGAAAATGCTACAAAGTACTCAGGTGTGATTACGCAGAGTGCAGCGCCAAGCACTGGGATTGCGCGCTCAGTCGGTGCCATGTGGCGTATGAATGTCGCGCATCTGCAGCGCTTCTGTCATGTTCGTCTCGTCGGAGCTCTTGCACACACGCATGATCGCATTTACGAGTTTTTCTTTCTCCTTCGCTTGCTTCTTGATGAGGTTGCTACAAGGCCTCTGTGTGATCAGCACGTAAAGTCGGAGGCGCTTCTCGAAGAGCTCATTAATCATCACGCCAGTGCTTACCACCATCTGCTCCCGAGGCAGAGTATCCGATGAGTTTGGAGCCTTCTATGAGTCCGTCTTGTGCTCTCTATGACTGATACACACGGATGCTTTCCTTTGCAACGAGACGCGTCTGAGAAGTTGACGCCACGCCCGCACAGGTCTTGTCGATGTAGTCGAAAAGAGAGGGAGACCGTTCTCCAGAGATCGAAGCGTGTAGATACTGAGCAGATGCCAGGTCTCCATCTGGATCTTTTTCAGCGCATGAGCACTGCGTTGGATCTCGTGTTGAATAAGAGAGTCACAGCAGATGATGTTTAGGTGACATGTGACGGTGGAGTAGTCCTTGCCCTGCTTGAAAGCTTTCTCCAAGATGGTGTTAGCAGACTTGTGTATCTATGGCTTGCGCTCAGTCTGTGTTTAGAGCTCCATGACTGTCGTAGTTTGTCTTGAGCCATGGATGTTCTCGTGCTTGGTGTGCGTCTGGCGGTGCAAATGAAGAGTGGATGCTCATGTATCTTTTTGAAGAGTCATCCACCAATCACAGTTGAAGTGCCAGGACTCAACCCTGTGTAGACTTATAGATGAGACCTAGATATTGTAGGAGATGAAATTTCACTGTTTCTATCATAGAAAAACCTGAATCATCAAGTATACACAAACGTTATAAGTTTTGATACACGAAGAAAAACACTTTTATGTAGATCGTGAAGTTCTCGTGCTCTTCTGTCACCGATTCGGCAGCAACACACTTGAACGCTTATGAACGTGGACGCTGACGCTGGACAGGCTCAGAAGATCCAAGCTCGAGACATCGCTCGTAGGCAGCCCAGATAGAGTCAGCAATGACAGCGCGAAAGCCATTCTTCTCGGCGCGGTACAGTCCGGCCGCGGTCGTTCCACCCGGACTCGTGATTTTATTTCGCAACTCGACCGGATGCACGTTCTCTGACTGCATGTACAGTGCTGAGCCCAGCATTGTTTGCTGCACGAGTTTCTATAGACACAAGAAAAGTGGGCAGGTAAGTGGGCAGCATTTCGTCTACAGGACTGCAAGCTGACTGCTTTGTACCGTGGCTACTGGTCGAGAAAACCCCATGTGTACACCGGTATCAATCATCGCCTCGGCAACAAGAAAGAAATAGGCTATAGAAGATATTAGCACGCATGAGTGAGTGAGTATTAAATACGAAATAGGTCGCACAGCACTCACCAGGTCCAGATCCTGATAACGCTGTGGCCATATCCAACGCATTTTCATCGTCTACGAACACCTGAACAAACAACAAAGACACAACTCAGCAACCGTTATGATGTATACAGAGATGCAACCGCTCTACCTCTATGCCAAACGATCCGAGGATCTGCTTGGTGAGTTCATGCTGCACACTCGTAACTTCTGCCGACTGCGCCCACACCGTCGTGCCCTCTCCAATCATAGCCGGTGTGTTGGGCATCGTGCGGATAATGTGACTGTTCTGTCCCAGAAGTGATTGCAGCTGTTTGATGCTCTGTCCTGCAACCACCGAGACTACCAAGGCATTCGGATCCATCGATGCCTTCACGGCTCGCAGCACCTACAAGTAATAAACAACGCAGAGAGACTTTAGCTTCATGTAGTTTGAGCTGATAGAGTCAAGAGTGATGGTAAACATACTTCGTCGACCACTTGAGGCTTGACTGCCACCAAGATGACGTCTGCGCCTTTAACCGCCGAGCTGTTGCGTGTGTGGGTCTCCACGTTCAGCTGGTCGTACTTGGAGCGCGTGATAGGGTTCGGATCCGACACGACGACTTTCGAGCTAGGGATGAGTCCCTCCGTGAGCACTCCCGTGATAATGGCCTCAGCCATATTGCCGCCACCAATCACCGCCAGCCGACTGAGTTTCAGTTCCGCACGCTCGACAACCTCAGCGTCGCTCGGCTGTTGACTCTTGCGGGAGCGGGCAAATGGTCCGTTGCCTCCAGTAGAAAAGGCGGTAAAGGGCACGAAAGGAACATGACGAGCGATAGCTGGACGCAACCTGGACGTGAGCGACAGCATCATAGTGCGGGTACGAGGAGCGGCAAAAGGTCAAATGGCATATCTTTGACTCTGAGAACGCATATCTTCAATGTGTCAAAGGAGCCATAACATTGGTGTTTCGCTTTCCCTGTCATCTGTAATATCCTCAAAATTTACCGGCTAGGAATTCAACATGCGAGGTCAGGTACGTCGTCAGAGTAATGAATGTGCTTGCCATGCAGACCAAACCACCAGCTAATGAACGGTCTTACTCTATGCTGTAGCTGGAATTGACACCAACGCTCACGGTGCAACTGGACGGCAAGATTCTGGCGAATGCGTATGCAGTAGGCGACGTGGATGGCGATGGCGCGACGGAGCTGCTGTTCGGCTCGCTTATGGGCAAAGTGTCGGTTTTTAAGGTACGGCGACGCTGTTGTGGTACAGGCTGCAAATGGTACTGAATTGACTGCAATGATGACAGATAAGGGAAGACCGACTTGTTCAATGGAGACGATGCGAAGTGAACGGCACTGTGACGTCCATTTGTCTGGATGATTCGGTCGTTGGAGATGTGGGTAAGAAGAGACTTGGGCTTGTGGCTTTGATACTGACGACAGTGCATCATGTAGACGCGAATTCTTGTAGCGACTGTGGAAGGCACGTGCTCCATCTTCCGCTCTGTCGTGGGCGCTGAAGTGCTGCAGCTGTGCTCGGAGTTTGTTAGTCGAATGCATCATCATCTCTTGTGTGACTTTTACACACGTGTGGACTAATAGCGACTTGTGGTCTGGTAGACTGTGGCACTTAATATCTGTGACATTGTGCATGTGAACAATGAGCTGATCATTGCAACGCGTGACGGACGAGTGCTCGTGTATCGACCAAACGTAGCGGATCCCGACGCTGTTCGTTGCTTGCATGACCTCGTTTCCAAAGCTTTTTACGACCGAATGAACAACTCACGATCCTGTTTCTTGTGCTCAGCTTGCAGAGTACGCGCAGGTTGCACAAATGGAGATCAACGACGAAGTTGAAGCGTTGATGGTCCTGTCGACTCCGCCTCAGCTTCTTGCTCGATGCTTCTCTGGTCATGTGTTTTGCATTGAAGGACCGAGTACAACGAGTGCATTCGACAAACGCGATATTGGACCATGGAAAGGCCCTCGCTATGACAAAAACGGCGTCACTTTTGTTGTTGCTGAGATCGAGTTAAGCGGAGAGCGAGGTATGATTGCACTTGTCTCGATGAATGGTCTGGTGTCGCTCTTTTCGTCATCTGGAGTAAAGCAATGGGACTTTCAGGTGCGTTGTGTAGATTCCATGATACTAGATTGCAGATTTCATGAACGCTTTTGTCTAGCTACCAGAGGCTGTGGTCAATGCCGACAAGCTCGAGATGACATCGTCGAGAGGAGAGCGTCACGATGCTGTGCGTTGTGTGTGGAGCATTGGACATACTTGTGTATTCTCGCTGATACGTAAATGATTGTAGATTGTGGTCTGCACTTGGAGTGGACAAATGTACGCTATTCAAAGCGAACAGAGACTTGTACGCTTTCGAATGCTGCTACCCGGTTGCTCAATGTTTTGTGGTAAGTAATATGGCTCTGATTACCTGCTGCTTTGCGTTGTGTTACTGATGTCGCTGTACGACCAACAAGTTGGCATTCGCGACTTGTCGGCTCAGATTGATCCCACCATTGTCGGTATTAGCACTTCTGGCACAGTTTTCGTCTACCGTGATGTTCAGGGAACACTCCTCCGAGGCTTGCAGGATTCAACTCTGGTACTATACGCACATGCAGTGTTTGTCATCCTATGAGAGGTCAATTGACGTACTCTTTGTGGTTGTATCAGGCGGATAAAGTCAAGGAGAGCGCTGTGTTTGCTCTGCTGGATAGCCCAGAGAAACGAGAAGCAGTTTTGAAGCAACTTCGCAGTGTGTTTCCACAAGCTGTTTTGCCCATTGAAACTACACCACCGAGTATGGAAGACCTTGTCAAGGCTATGCTTGCTATCCCCGTGCACTTGTAACGTGGAATTCATGTGTATAAATTGCATATTTTATCGCGCATTCGGGTGGTGTCTATCTGCTTACCAATTCTGCAACTGGCGGGCGTACTCGATGAGGTTTGCCACATTCTCTGGGCCATGACGGAGCAATTCTTGAGCAAAGTCACTCACGTAGTTAAGGTGAAAATTGACGTCAGCTGTGGTGGAAACATTTAGCTTCCAGGACGCATCAAAGGCACGGAAGGCGATACAGAAGAGTTCGTAGAAGGCCAAGGAGTCCTCAAAGAGTTTCCAGAACGGGCGTTCAGAGCCCAGACATTCACCATCTCGCAGTTGCAGCAAGTCGGTCATCAAATAGGCAAGTTGGGACCCCACCAGTGCGTACGAATAAGCCTTTGGTCCGTTTTGATCCTTCAGGATCGGCAACGCTTCCGTCGGATGCATTTCGTGGAAGAACACGAGACACTGCAAGGGCAGCAAGAACTGCATCTCACGCACGGGATCGCCATGGCGAAAGCCGAGTCGATTCCACTCGGAACTCGTCACACCAAAGGGCTGCGCATCAAAGCAGGACACCCACAATCGCTGCAGCATTTCGACATGTTCACGATTTCCCAGATGCAGTGGGGTCTTCATAGCTCCAATCAATTTGGCCAATTGAGCCAACGCCAATGCAGTAGGTGGTGCAGCTCCTCCTCCACTTCCTGACGCTGCAGCAGTGACTTTTTCCCACATTTGCACCGAGTGTTTCTGCAGTGCTTGAGCCATGATGGAGCTTTTCATCTTTGACGCAAGCGCCTTCTTCACGCCAAACAAGACGCTACTCACATCGTAGACCGGGACTGCTGGTTGAGGCATAGCAAAGCCACTGGCATCAGCGCTCTGAGGCTCGTTCTGCCAGTGGAAAAAGGCGCTAAATTGTTCGTCCTGCGGGGCATCCACAAGGTCTTCGTCTGCCCGTGTCTTGTAGTCCCTCTCCCCTTCTTCGTCCACTGCCTGCAATTGCAGCACCTTAACGTGAATTTCCCCATTCCTCGCAACAGGAAGCGCTTGGTCTTCGTCCGTCAAGTCGCGCCAGCAATAGCAACTTGAACCTTCCGACGGCAAAACTCGTAGACGAAAGTGGTACAATCCTTCGAATGGAAATTTACGCCGCAGCTCGGACAGCGTGGGGCGAGACGAGAGCAGCAACGACGACGCAAATTCTTCCAGTCGCATGTCGTCCCCCTCGAGCAACATTTGCTGGAAAAAGTAGCGGCACAAGACGCCGCAGCGCCCCATGACGAATGAGACTTGGCGGAATTCGCTAATTTTAAAAGCACCGAAACAAAAAGCATTTTCTATTAAAAAACCCACAGTCATGTGATTGGTGCAAATGTTGTCAACATCGTCAAGTTAACTTAAGTCATTAAGCTAGAAAGCCTGCAGACATATGGAGGAAGACGAGTGGGACGACGCGCTCTTGTCGGAGATTACAGCGCTCGAGACGCGGCATCTCGAGACGCACAATTGCGAGAAGGCACTAAACAAGTCCTGGACCTGTAGGTTGTGTACATTACAGAATGAAACGAAGAATGCCGTGTGTCAAGTGTGCTCTACTCCACGAGGACAGTCGTACTCTGCCTCGACTATTGAAGTGAATAAAGGCCGAAAGACCGTCCAAGCGACACTTTCCTTTGATGCACGAGCTTCCCAACAGCGACAGCAAGCGCCATACGACAAAAGACGCGTCGAGGCGTTGGCGTTTCGAGAAAAAAGCGCGACAATGAAAAAGTCTCAGCAGACGACACTAGCCACTGACGCAGGTTGTATACTTACATCAAGACGTTCTTCATGGTCATTATCACGTCATGCACGAGGCGAAGATTCCCAGGCGAAAACGAGGTACTTGAGCATTGAATCGCACGCTAGTGCTCCAGAGATTGACGCCGAAGCGTGTCAACATTTCGTGTATCCAACGAATTATTCGATTCGGGAGTATCAATTGACAATTGCCGAGAAAGCTTTGTACCACAATACGCTCGTGTCATTACCCACAGGACTAGGCAAGACGTTGATAGCTGCTGTAGTCATGTACAATTTCTATCGCTGGTTTCCCACTGGCAAAATCGTGTTTCTCGCCCCCACTAAACCTTTAGTCGCTCAACAGATCCAAGCTTGTCATGAAATCATGGGCATTCCACTCGCTGATACTGCGGAACTCCAAGGAAATGTACCTCCTCCAATGCGTCGTGTGCTCTGGAAGTCACGGCGTGTCTTCTTTTGCACGCCCCAGAGCTTACAGAACGATTTGCGATGCAAAGTGTGTGCAGCCGAAAAGTTTGTGTGCATTGTGGTGGACGAAGCCCATCGAGCGACGGGCAATTACGCGTATTGCTGCGTCGTGCAAGCGATTGAAGCCAAGACGCGCTTTTTCCGCGTTCTGGCGCTCTCAGCTACGCCCGGGGCAAAGTTTGACGTGATCCAGGAGGTTGTGACCAATCTACGCATCTCTCACATTGAGAGTCGATCCGCTGACGATAGCGACGTCAACAAGTACACTCACGCACGTCAGGAAGAAGTGGTAGTGTGTCACTTAGGAGCACAAATTATGCAAGTCAAGACGCAATTGCTCAAGTGCTTTCGGCCCATTGTTGAGCGTTTGTTCCAGGGACAAATTATTCAGCATACGGACCCCGAAAAGCTCACGAGCTGGTACGTCCTTCAAGCACGGGAGAAGTTTCGAAAGAGTCCCGCGTACGCTTCTCATCGCAGTGCTGAGAGTGACTTGGCCTTGTTGGTGAGTTTACTGCATGCCAAGAGTTTATTGACGGGTCATGGCCTTAGCAGCTTTCGTGAGCAGATTCAAAGCTGGGTCGATGAACGCAAGAAGGGCAAAATGTCGTGGGCAAAGCGAGAAATGCTGCAGTCGTCGGACTTTGAGGCGCTTGAATCGAGTTTGGCCTTGACTGGCGACAGTTCGTCGAGTGCTGCGAGCCACCCAAAGCTCGTGAAGCTGCGTCAAGTGCTGCTGGAGCATTTTCAACGCCATGCTGCCGGGAATTCCAGTACGCGGGCCATCGTTTTCACGCAGTATCGAGCAAGTGTCGCGGAGATTGTGACGCTACTACGTCCATTGGCACCACTTGTAAAGGTCCAGCCCTTTGTTGGTCAAGGAGCGTCTGGGAAAGCCAAAGAAAACAAGGGGCAGTCGCAAAAGGTGCAACAAGAAATTGTTCAACGATTTCGAATTGGGGACTTTAATGTCCTAGTCGCAACGTGCATTGCCGAGGAAGGTTTGGACATTGGAGAAGTTGATTTGATTGTATCGTTTGATGCCCTCACGTCGCCTGTGCGCATGATCCAGCGAATGGGGCGAACGGGGCGCAAACGCGTGGGAAAAGTGGTCATTCTCGTGACAGAAGGTGAGGAACAAAAGAAATTGGCACGGAGTGCGTCAGCTGCAAAGACCGTGAGTCGTGCTTTGACGACGTTCAAGAGCAGATTCACGTACTGCTCAAGTCCTCGAATGTTGCCGAATGGCGTTTGTCCCCAATTGCGCGAGTTGCGGATGAAGATTCCGACATTTCATGCGTCGCAAGTAGGTGGCAAAAGCGCCTCGGGAGCAGTTGATCCGCATCTGTGGCAGCTCAGCGATGCCGAACGTGCAGTGGCAATGATGAAGTACTTTCCGCCTCAGTTTGCAGCAAGTTGGAGGAACAAATTGCATCCCATTGTTGCGAATTCGACGCATTTGCTACGACAGCATCCGCATGATTCGACACGTACGAGGACTCGAGGAAAGTATGGCGCTCGGTCGCTCATGTTGCAAGCGCTGGTGCGAAAGATTCACAAGTGTGAGGACGACGACGAGACTGACGCTGTCGACTCGAGCAGCGTCGCATTGGTGAGCACTTCGAGGAAAGACGACGATTCTTCCTGTGGCTTGTCGTGTTTGAATGGCGACCGCCGTGGACTTGATGCGAGCACGAACAATGCGGAGACTGATGGCGACGTTGGCTCGGTCTGGCAACTCGTCCGGACGCCTCGAAAGAACCGATCGGAGGGATCATTTGATGAGTCAAGTGCTGCGTTTGACATGAATTACAGCCCACAGTTTGTCGATGTGGCAACTCAAGTTGTCTCGGCTGTGGAGGAAGGCGAGGATCCACGTCCAGCAAGTGTCGAGAAAGAGGTTTTGAAGACGTCAGTGAGGCTATGGCCAAACAACGGACACGGACGCACACACGAGGCCAAGGATGATACGTTGAGTCGCTCACCGCAGGCACTAGAAGCGCCGCGTATCGAATTGAGCGACGTCAACAGCAAAGACAAGTGTCAGCAAGTGTCTGCAGCATTGACACCTACTCCAGTTGTCTCTCGGTTACGTAGCACACGGCAATTGCGATTCGATGGCGATGAAAGTGATGGCAAGTCGCTTGATGGAACGCACAGCACTGACCCTCATAAGCCAAACGAGGAGCTCCAAGGGAACTCACTGCTGCAAACGCGCGATGTGTGTGAGGATCGTATCGAGGACTCTTTCGGCTTGTCTCCTACCAAGACGACGACCAAGGAAGTGATAGATGTCGTAAGTGATGAAGACCAGGCCGAGGAGGAATCGTTGGCGTACTCTTTTGCTCTACTACCGCCTATTGATACTGGCAATGGAGGCACAACAAGTCGAGATGCCGTTGCAGTGAAGGTGACGGACGATAGGGAGGAAGAGTGTCAAGCTGTTGAAGACGATGAGGTCGTAGGAGTAAACGAGGGGAAAGTTGGTAGCAACGACGACTCAACGCGTAAGACTCATCGAGCTGCGAGTGTCGTGGATGTGGCACCAAAGGAGAGAGCGAGTCACGCTGTGGCGAAGGGTGAAGCGAAAGCTGAAGCGCAAGACCACGTTTTGGTGTCGAAATCTTTTGCAAGTGGGGCCAATGACGCCATTCCGATACGTGAAGACGCGAAAGTGGAGCAAGTCGAAGACGATCGATGCTCCGTTTGCCTTGAAAGTGAGTCATACGACGATGATCCGATCGTGTTTTGTGACGGGTGCAATGTGGCAGTTCATCAATTTTGCTATGGGATCAGCGTTATTCCTCGTGACAAGTGGTTTTGTGATAGCTGCCAAGAGAGTCAAAGTCATGGAAGCACAGCACGTCCAAGGCCACGCATGTGTCACCTCTGTCCGCTTCGTGGTGGTGCATTCAAGCAAACAAAATGTGCCAAGTGGGTGCACGTTCAATGTTTCGTATGGATTCCAGAACTTCAAGTGGAGCGAAAAGAGGACGACGTGCTGGTTCTTGGGCCATTGAGTGGCTTGGATCCCGACCGGAAAACTCTCGATTGTTCCTTGTGCCATTCAAAGAGGGGAGACGGCATCATTCAATGTGCTTATCGGTCATGTCTTGCTGCCTTTCATGTCAGTTGTGCGGCTTTTGCTCACTATCGGATGGACCAAATGGAGCCATCGGACGATGCTGTCTGTGGAACGCTGTTTCGAGCGTATTGTCCACTCCATAGCAACGCGCAAGCTCACGCACTTTCGCCTCCAGAGCACAAGACCTCGTCGTCCACCACTTCTTCGTTCTCAAAGACAACTCCTCAGTCTCCAAGCCATTTGATAGCGTCACCTTCGTCGGCAGAAAGAAAGGAAAAGTTCAAAACGTTTCGACGATTGAAGCGGAAGTACGACGCAACGCCATCACAAGGTGAAGCAAAGAACTCTTTGCAATGGCACAAGCGTCTTAAGCGACGACGAGAGACGTCTCGTGTCTTGGCAGCTGCGTACATTGAAGACCTCGCGGACGTTCAAGGTGGAGCACAGCGTGATGACGACGATGACGACGACTATGGAGATGACGAGAGAGAAGCAGCTGACGATTCGTTCATCAACGATTCGTCGCAGCTCTTGTATTCGCAGTCTGTCGTCTCTCCTGAAGACACGGAGCACAACAAGAAGCGGAAACGATTTAGTCCCGACATGCGCGCTATCTATGCGCGCTCGCTGTTTGAATCGCAGAGTTCGCCACCATTTCTTCGTCGGGGTGGCGCTCTTCCTTCCAACGGCATCATTCGTGCTTGTTTGACGGAGTTACACAAGGAATCGAATGGCGAAAGTGCCTTGGCGATGAGCGCACGCTCGGGTCCACGCGTGCGTGACACAGCGCACGACGTTTTGGCTTCGAAAGCTTTAGAGAATGCTGCTACTGCCGTGTCGGAATGTGAAGAGGACGACGGTGCTAGTGAAGCTGAACCTTTGCCGATTTTTAGTCTGCTACAGAGTCCGCAAGTGCGTACGCGTGATGGACGTGAGCAAGAGGGACGTGCACACACTGCAGAGGGACTACCAAGTAGCACTGCCAAAGCTTTTACTGGTGGTGCAAGTGCAAATCTAGTAGTGGACGCAAGTGCTTTATCGGTGAACAGCCTCCAAGACGACGAAGTGCACAAGAAGATTGAGGCAAACCGCATGAAAGCTCTCAAAAAGCTGGAAGAACGCAGGCGAATGACGAGTCACCAAGCGCAGCCACAGAGTGCAGCGTCGCTGTCGAATGATGGTCACAAGACGAGTTCCTTTGATCGAGTGGAGCTGAATCCTCCTCCGGAACGTCGCCTTCCTTCTGTGACTCCTATTGACGTCACAAGTTCAAAGCTGATGAAGCCTCGAGTCATCCAGCAGGACCGCTCTCCAAAGTGGGAGATCCTTGTGAGCTCCACCTTCGCCAGCTCAAGTGCTTTCTCGACATTTCAATCAACTAAACACATTGGATGCAGCATCATCATCGATGAGAAGTTGGAAGCGGATGCTTTACTGAGCGTACGCATGGCACTAGTCCTTCTCCCTGTGCAACATCTGAGTCTCACTTCCCCACCTCAGAACATGATCAAAAGCCGACGACTTGGGACGCTACTGGCCATGCACAAGAAGGTCGTCATCGCAGTTGTCCACGACAATGACAATGTACCTGAACTATTGCGACTGCGTCAGCTCTCGAACGCAACGGTCCTGGTCCAGCCACGTCTCGATTCCTTGTGTGTGCAGCTTCATCGACTTGCCCATGATGAGCTCGTACAAGGCTATGAATTGCCTTCTCCAAGCTTGTGTCATTCGGCCTTGAGCCAAGGAACAGTCAAGGAACTAGACGCGGAGTTTGCGTCGCGGCTCGCGTTTTTCCGCACCATTCCGCCGCTATCGCTCGACAGTGCGCTATCTCTCAGTTTTCGCTTCAAGAATTTTACCGCCGACCAAGTGCCTGTACTCAAGTTCAACGACATGCACTGGAGACGGATGTTGCCGTGGATTTCCGAGTCGACAGCACAAGACATTCGGAAACACATTGAGCGAGACGTTCGTTGAGAGAAAGAGGGCAAGATTGTTACTAAGCTACAAAGCTCATCTCATGTTTAAGTCTTGAGGGACTCAATGACGCGGATTGAATCGTCCAGCGTCTTGTCGTCCTTGCAGAACGCAAGACGCACAACGCCAGGAGCTAAGCGGTTCTCTGGACGACTGAAGAAAGGTGACGTTGGAATCACGGCAAGATGACCAGCTTTGACCAGCTTGTAGGCAAACTGGTAATCGGGAAACTCCTGCACGCACCACAAACAACGTAAAAATGGCATTTCGTGAGTCTGAGGACAGCATTCCATCCACTATGAAGCACACAGAGACCGTCTTGGGAGTATCGGACGTAATTTTGATGCCGCGGAACTCGTCGTAGAACGGTAGACCCTCCACGTTGCAGCACACAAAGTAGCCACCTTCTGGGACGATAGGACGCCAGTTGAAGGCCTGGAGTGCGTCGCACAGACGATTGCGCTTGATCTGCACCATGTAATGTTAGTGTTCCCTATCACTCAATTAACTCAAGCGACGAACAAGTTACTGAACCTCTAGCGTCTCTCTCAGCTCGTCGTAGTAGCCATTGTGCTTTGCGCTTTGAAAAACGGAAGCTAGCGCCACTTCAAATGGCGTCGTCCCACAGAAAGGAATAGTGCCATGAGCTTTGGTAATGCCCTCAATCAAGTGCGCAGGACCCACGGCGTAGCCTGCACGCCAACCTGTGCATGAAAAGGTTTTGCCGGCACTAAAGAGGGAAATCGTACGATCAAACATGCCTGGAAGTGACGCTAGACGTTCGTGTTTAAGCCCATCGTACGTCATGACTTCATAGACTTCATCAGCGAGTACAATGACGTCTGGATATTGGTTGAGCACGTGCGCGAGCTCCTGTAGCTCGTCCTTGGACAAGACTTTGCCCGTGGGGTTGTGCGGTGTATTAAGCACAAGAAGTCGTGTCTTTCGAGTCAAGTTTGCCTCGAGTTTGGCTAGATTCAAGTGGAAATCACGTGATGAAAAGTGCTCAGTTACGTGCAGCTTTTCACTTCGGAATGCTGCACTTTTGATCGACTGGAATTCGAAGGGAATACCGCTAGATTTGACTCCAAACAACTGCGAGACCGTCATGTACGCATCAAAGTAAGGCTCAAAGGTAAGGACTTCGTCTCCTGGCTCCAATAGCGCCGCCATAATGGACGCAATGCCCTCCTGAGCGCCGTTAAAAGTCACGATTTCTTTCATGGGATCCAGTTCTCGGCCCAAAAGCGAGGAATATCTCTCTCCCAATGTCTCAACATACTTCACATGACCTCCAGGTCTCGTGTACTGGTTGTTGCCGTCAAGAATGGCATCAATAGCTGCCTGCTGGACGAATTGTGGCGTCTGGAAGGACGGAAAACCTTGTCCTAAATTGACGGCTCCATGTTGGACTGCGAGTGCAGAGAATTCGGCAAAGACGTTGGCAGGTAGCGATGCCACGCGATGTGAGATGCTGCGCACGTAGCACGGTGATGGGAGTGGCGTGCGAAGCTTGAACAGGGACAGCATCTGAGCCAAAGACTTTGGGGACTAGTGTTTGCAAAAACAAGTACGAAACTGGTGAAATACGTCATTTAAGTACAATTGAGCACGTGAAAGTGACCGGTTATTGATCAAGATGTCACTTTTTATGATGTTAAGGCGATCATTTATGCTTTGGCAACGAAGCCCAAGGTGGCAGGGGCACCTGAAACGACCAGTTGGGTGACTCATATCGATACGAATGCAGCCATAGGATCGACTCATCTTGCTTGGCCCTTGAACTACCTTCTCTTCCAGTACTGCAGTAATCACATGCACGAATACATCGCTGTTGCGTATCTTCATCATCTTCAGCACATGTTGGGGTGTCAGTACACGAAGACACTTGCATTGCTGTAAGCTCAGGAGTATTCTTCTTCACTACAGGTCCATAGAGTGGGTCATTGACAATGGGGAAGCCTAAATGCTGCAGATGCACACGGATCTGATGAGTCCTTCCCGTTACAAGTAGACACTCGACAATACTTTCGCCTTCAGCAAGGTGTCCACGACGACGCATTAGAGTCACACAAGGCTTTGAATCGGCCGCCTCAGATACACATTGCATATGTCCTTGACGTGGAGATTTCAGTCCAATTGGAGCTGATACATGCCAGTAGCCGTCATTTGTGGCGGCAATCTTCACAAGTCCTGAGCCAAGTCCACGTACATCGGCAAACCCGGCTTCATGATCTGGAAATTCACCCTTTACTCTTGCCACATAATACTTTCGCACGGAACGCTTTCCAGCACCATTTCCTGATGAAGTAGCTGTTAGCTCGGTACTAAGACACCGTGCTTTATGTGCCGATTTCGCAAGCAAAAGCAGTCCTGACGTAAGTCGATCTAAGCGGTGAACTGGAAACAGTTTCCCACTTGCCTGTGCATGTTGCAGCATATGAGTCAATGCGTTAAATTGAAAGTTCCCAGTTGGATGCACAGGAATACCAGAGGGTTTGTCCACCACAATGACTTCGTCCGTCTCGAAATGGATCAATGACGTCAAGTCCAGCGTTTTCTTGGCATTCTTGACTGGTAAATGGACACTTGGTTCATGTCGATGTTTCAAATGTTCAAGAAAGTCTCCACTTTGAATCACCGAATCGAGACTCGTTTGTCTACCATTTACTCGAATAAGTCCCAATTGAACCGCGCGAGCGCAATAATCGGTGGAGAGCGTCGGGAACTCAGTAGCAAACACTTCACGCAGCGAAGAGCCAGCCCAACGACCTTTGATAAATAATGCAAAACGATGCACATAAGGTTCAATGCTGCGGATGATGCAATCACTGCCTGTGTGTCGATTATTACAAGTGCTGGACATGCACGTCTCGTAGTCAATAGTGGGGGACACCGCTACACTCGCACTTATCCGACTTTGACGTTGATTTCGACGTTTTCTCTTTGGTGGTCCTTTGCCGCTAGCCGCTTCAGCAGCTTTACGCGCCGCCAGCCATCGAGCTTTCTCCTGTTTGCGACGCTGCTTCTTGCTGGATGGAGGACAGTCGTCTGACATTAAAAATGTAGGGACAAGTTTTACTGGGATTATTGTCAAATCTGAGCGAGCGGTTTTATACACTTGTTAAGTTCATATTAAACTGCAAGGTACATGGTACTTCAGCAAACGATGTACCCACTTGCCGTTTTAAATTACCATAGTGAAAGAGGGGCTTGACCATAACCCAGTGTTCCTCTTGTAAGTTTTCCATGAATCGCAATACATAGCCTACCGCGTAAGCGATGTCTGGGAGAGTAGCTGTCATCAAGGGTATAAGACAATCAACCACTTCGCGAAGAGGGGCATTTACCTTGGCCGATGCGTCGCTTAAGCTGCTAAGTTGCTCATGTCGACCGGACTTGTCACCGCCTTGCAATTGTCCATACTGAAACGCACTAAGATGTACTCAGCGTAACGCTGTTGGCACATCGTCAAGCTGTCATCAGGTCCTTTTACTAGTTTGATTCCGAGAACGAAGACAAACTTGCATTTGGCAGTCATTTTGAAGCACGTCTTGAGGTCGTTCTTCGTGCTTGAAATTGGTTACTTCAGGAACCACAAAGAACATTTCTTCCTTCATCATTCCGTACAAGAATGCCGTCACCACATCGAGTTGGACAAGAGATCAGGTGAAGTACTTGATGATAGCAATGACCATGTGAAGTGTCACGTACTTGACTACGAAAGAGAATGTCTCCGTGTAATCAATGCCATACTTTTGCTGGAAACCTTTGGCCACAAGATGCACCTTGTACTTCTCATTTGATCCGTCTGCCTTGCGCTTGATCTTGAATAACCACTTAATACTGATAGCGCGTAGTCCCTTGTGTAACTTAACAACACAAAATACATCACGAAGTCGCATTGAGTCCGGTTCAGCATGAATCACCTTGCGCCAGTACAGTTGACATGGACCGTCGATCACTTCTTGGAACGTTGATGGCTCGATACATCCACAGCTATTTCGATCGCGTTGGCACTTGTGCGCCAAATCAAAGGAGAAGCTGAGTGCACATCTTGTGGACCAGGCTTTTTTCTTTGTTCATGTCTGTCTGGTATAAAGGAGAGTTGCTCGGCCCACTTGTTTCTTTCAGTTCAAGCCGTAACGTGCGAGATTGATTTGCAGCGTCATCGTTGTCACTCGATCGGTTTTGTGCTCTCCTGTCTGTTGATACACTGTTTGGCACGAATCGTCATCATCAATGTCGAGTGAGTTGAGCTCCAGATCATTAATGCCTTCATCGAAAACTGGCCGTGAAAATCCAATAATCGACTCGTGTGGCGTATAAAGTAAATAGCGAAGTGAGTTCATTAGTTTTAGTCGTAGCAGCTCTCCCTGACTACATCAAATTGCTAACCTTAGTACTGACGCTTTAGCAGGTATTGGACCTGCACTCTCTGCCTTCATACAGTACCATATGATTGCTTCCAATAGAACCGCTATTCTTTATGCAGCTGGTAATGGTCCATCAGGGCCCACTAGTTGTGGGTCAATTCTCTGTTCTCCACCTGTGTTGGGTGGCTGCGTCTTGATCACCACGGCACGACACTACCCCCAAAGACGCTTGCCAGCCCAAATTAGAGAAGTTGCTGCAATACCGCAACGTCATGGTCTTTCACATACTTGCTGACCAAATTCGATACGTCCTGGTAGATCACGTGGAAAGACTTCCACGAATTTTCTTCATCTTGCAACTCGCTTCACGCTACATTAAGCTCATAGTCACCTGACGCATGGTTTAAACGTGTAAGAGGGCGCTGTTCAAAACAGTCCCTCAAACACGGCTCACACGCTTGTGCGTCCGAGGAAGCGTT